>JAAGVU020018637.1:0-28575 GCA_011763525.2 Mormyrus iriodes
CAGGTAAAACACAGCACCTGCCAAGACAGACAGGCAGGAGGATCATCATAAAACAAGGACTGACAGGGGGAACAAGAGGCACTGGGAATGGAGCATCAAATGAGGGAACAAACTCAGGGGACCAAGGGGCAACAGAGATGGGACAGAACATGAAGATGGAGGGGCCAGACTAGGGACAAACATGTTAGGGACAAGAGGTGGAATCTGGGGAACAAAGGCAGTGGGGACTGGAGGTACACATTGAGGGATAGACCCTGGGACAAAGGCAGTGGGGACAGAAGGGAGACACTGGGGAACAGAACCTGGGATACTGGCATTGGGGACCGAAGGGAAACACTGAGGGACAGAACCTGGGACAGAGGTATTAGGGCCAGATGGGAAACACTGAGGAATAGGAACTGGGGCAAAGGCATTGGGGCCACAAAGGAGAAACTGAGGGATGGAACCCGGGACAGAGGTGTGAGGACCAGGAGGGGAACACTGAGGAACAAAGGTAGGGACCAGAGGAACCTGGGGCGGAAACCCCGGGGCATGAAGCTGGCCCCAAGGGAAAGGGCAACCAGCATAGGACAAGGACCAGAGCGGAGGAGGGAAACCGGAGGGCAGAGGGCCAACAGGAGCCTGCTGGGGCAACAGACTCGGGAATCGAGGAGGAAGGGGCCGGGTCGGAACGGTACGGGGAGCTGAGGAAGAGACTGCAGGACTAAGACGTGGGGACGACGAGGAGACTGCAGGACTAGGACATGGGGACGACGAGGAGACTGCAGGATGGGGACTGGAGGGCGATGCGGAGGCCACGGGACAGGGACTGGAGCTAGGGGGCGACGCGGAGGCTGCTGCAGCGGTGACTGGTCTAGCTGGGCAGTGCTTGGAGGCTGCTACAGTGGTGACTGGTCTCCCTGGGCAGGGCTCGGACCTCACAGCGGTGATTGGTCTTCCTGGGTAGGGGGTCGGGGGGACCTCTGGGGGGCGAGCGCGGCTCGGCGGGACCTCCAGTGGGGCACCTGCAAGGCAGCGGCTCCCTCAGAGACGGGCGCTTTCAAAGCGGAGCAATGGTTCTTCTGCCTTAGCTTCAGCTTGCGGGGGCTGGCCGAGGGTGTCGGGGCACCAGCTCCAGCCTCGGTCATCAGCGTCGGGGGGCTCTCGGGAGGCACGTCCTTACCCCCTGTTTGCATGACGAGCACTCGCCTCATCTTTGCCGCGACGGCCTCTATCTCCTGTAGCTGGGAGTGGGGAGTCACTGCCACCAAATCCAGAGCCAGCGAGTCAAGCAGGGTGACCATATCGGGGGAGTCACGAACTTCTGGACTTTCCATCAGACTCCAGTATAACCCCCAGAGGGTAAACACCTGTCAGGAAAAGGGGGGGCTGCAGCAGTTCGGCAGCAACACCTGTCCTACTCCCTGGACCGGGCTCATCATCGTCCGATGGCATCCCAGGCTATTGGCCTTGGTCGGACTCAGAGACAGGCTCCCTCCCGAAGGTAAGGGCCTTTGTGGAGGAAGGAGCGGCCACGAAGGGTTCCGCCCAGTAGAGACGCAGGTTGGTCAAATGAAGGTTCCTGGGAATTAACCTCGGGACCACGGGGTCTATTTCGGTCACAGGAGGAGCACAAGAACTTTCGGAGGGTCATTTTTTGGGTCGGGTCATTCTGTCAGGGCTCCGGGGCTGACAGCGAGGCATGACGCAGGCAGGATGAAAGCAGTCCAGGGAGAGCCGTACTAGGAACCACCCCGTGTGGGAACTTTATTTACAGGCAGCAATCACACTGAATCAGACAGGCTACAACACTACAATGACCTGACAAGGGAGCACAGGCCTAGGGAACTAAGAACAGGAATGAATGAGGGGCACCTGTGGCTGGCGAACAAGGGGGCAGGAACATAAGGTAACAACAGCAAGCTGCAGGCGTGGCTGATTAGCAGCCCCGCCCGTGGGGAAACACTGGGAACAGACGGGTAGGACAGGGCTGGACGTGACACTTGTCATGTCTTTTTAAGAAAAAAGGCTTTCCTCACAAAGTATCTACGCCATGTGTGACATTCAGAACACAATGGTAGATGCCATCACTTCTTTGAAAGGAGATGAGACCAGATATATTACATAGTAACACCACATTGCATTTAGTAATTTCTAATTTAGTCAATCAAATGACATTGGTACTGAACAATGTTATATATTTTAAGTTGGTTGCCTCAAAATGTAAACTCATTTTACTCCGGACTCCAAAATGCAATTGTCTCTAGTTGTTTGCATTATTAGTATTAAGTATTAAGTTTTAAGATTCATCATTTGAAAGCATAGACTTAGGCTTCTTAGCAGGTGTGTTGCTGAATGAGAAAGACTACTTCCTTTTGGGGAAATCCAGCTGATCTTGATTCTGTAACTGTAGATAGGAGTCACTGAGGTGAGTTCAAGGGTACTAATCTAAAGGCTGACTCAACTTACATAGAAAATCACTGTTATAAATATACTTAAATATTGCTTTCCACTAAACTAAATATAGAGAACTGGAATAAAAATACCACATTCATGTGCCAACTCAAATGGGAAATATCACTGGTAAAGCTGAATTCTTGACCTTCTAAGTGATTAAATAAAGTGTATAGAGTGGGTAGATGAGAGCATATAATGTGAATTTCTGCGATGGTTGTTCAACCTAGTTCAACGGGTTCTACTGGAGTAGAGAGATGGTAGATACAGATTACTTTCCGGTTTTATGTTTATTTTCTTCTGTGTTTGATGAATCATACCATGTCAATTTTTAAATGAAGTGATATTTTTCGCTGCGATGGCCTAGTATCCCATCCAGTGTTCCCTAGCCTTGTGCCCTGTTCTGCCTGAAATGAGCTCCAGGTAGCCCCATAACCCTGACCAGGATAAGCGGTTCAAGATGGATGGATGATGAAGTATTACACATTTTCTGTACAATACAGTATATTAAGCAGTTTTTAATAGTACATTTATCAGTGACTGAACAATCATGATTTTACTACTCTGATTATATTTAATAGACTAGCTTAGGTAAGCTTATATAACAGTCAGGAATTCAATCAACATGCTCCACTATTCCAGTAGATTCTGTAGGCCCCTTTTAAGGAGTTATTATTCCCAATCTGAATTGGATGTGTTAGCATTTGGTACAAAACTCAAATATTTATTTAGTAATATGGTCTGGATATGGTGGGCAATTTAGAGACACCAGTTTGTCTAACTGCCTGCTTTTTGACTTTTTGAGAAAGCATGTGCAAAGGGGGAGAATCACCCAAAGACCCTCAGAGATTGGCGGTATTTTGGTTCCCAACCCTGGTGGAGTGAGGCAACAGCACCACCCACTATGGCACTATGCCCTCCACCATTCTAGCTTATTTTCAAGTAAATTACAATTTGAGTGAATGTAGTACAAGTGATGAAAATTTCACTTTGAAAGGGACACTGGAGATTTTGTCTATCAATTTTGTCTACTATCAAAAATTGCAACATAAAATAAGAATCGTTCTTAGCCAGCTGTGTAAACCTGCATATTGCCTGTACTTGTTTTGGGTGTTTTTTCCTGTGTCTTTTCTATACAGATTTTAGGATGAAGATGCTGGCTATGATGATGCAACATAGCTACTATGCTCAAAGGAGCAGATATAAAGAATCTGTATCCAAATACAGAAAGTCTCTTTCTGCATTATGTAAAGGATTTCTGCAGCACTCAGTGGATCAAGGAATTTCAAGGCTGTTTTTTTATTTCTGAATGCATTATACATGCTCAGTGCAACATGCCTTTGGACTTCTTCCTTTGAAGTCAGAAAACTATGCTGAATTATCCATAAATGAGCAGCAGATTTGGATTGCAGCTATGATGTTTTTAACACGTTAGTGCAAAGTTGTATTGCAGCACGACTGTCCAAGTTGTTCAAAAATTATATCAATATGGTGGTGTAACTGGAAATAAACAGTTTTTTAACAGTCCATTTTAAAACACAGGTGTGTTTGAATGTATCTGTAGCTTTGTGTGTGCACAGATTGTACATCCTCTTTATTCTTGTAGGTGTCCGATATTTGCTCTACTTTCCTCCCACAATCAATAGACAAGTAGTTTCTCTTATTTTTGTGATTCTGTGTGCAATCCTACCTGTAGTGCGCATCATCTTTGACACTGTTGTTCTCAAGAGGACTGAAAATTTCTGAAAAAGTTTTTACATTGATGAAAGGATTTTAAATTATATGTAATGTTCACTGCTTTTCTTAGCCCATTACTATCCAATTAGCTAAGCACTTATTAATGAAGGCAGAAAACTCATCCAACCAGAGTGTGGCATGTAATCATTCTCTACCCTGTCAATTAACAGAGGAGCTGTGGCTTCTGATCCACTGGGAATGTCAATGGAAACTAAATAAAAATCTAATCATGCCGTCATTAATTTCCAGCACTAGTGACTCATGCCTAGAGCCATTTCACAAAAGCGCCTGATAGGTGAGACCTGTCATTAATTATTTTATTAATTAAATAGCTAAAGCAGCAATACACTATTCATTAAAGCAACCATATTGAACATGTATCTTTGCTGGATAAAATAAAACAGGTACAGTAAATGATAAAAATTAGAATCAAAAAACAGAAAAGAAAAAAATCAGTATCACGATAGATTCTTTTGTTAGGGAAATCACATTGTGGGTACAGACCTTATAGCTGTTCAGCACTCTGTCATTGTAGCAAGGGCAAATTCACACACCTCTTGTCAAACATTTCAAAAACAGCATGAGAGTCAGTGTGACATGGTCTTCAGAAACAGCATGGAAGTCAGTGTGACTTAGCCTTTAGAGTGAGTACAGGAGTCAGTATGATATAGCCTTCAGAAATGACACGGGAGTCAGTGTGACGGCCTTCAGAAAGAGTACAGGAGTCAATGTGACGGCCTTCAGAAACAGCACGGGAGTCAGTGTGATGGCCTTCAGAAAGAATACAGGAGTAAATGTGACGGCCTTCAGAAACAGCATGGGAGTCAATGTGACGGCCCTCAGAAACCACATAGGAGTCAGCGTGACGGCCTTCAGAAACAGCATAGGAGTCAGCGTGACGGCCTTCAGAAACGGCACGGGAGTCAGTGTGATGGCCTTCAGAAAGAGTACAGGAGTCAGTGTGATGGCCTTCAGAAACAGCATGGGAGTCAGTGTAACCGGCCCTCAGAAAGAGTACTGGAGTCAGTGTGACGGCCTTCAGAAACAGCATGGGAGTCAATGTGATAGCCCTCAGAAAGAGTACAGGAGTCAATGTGACAGCCTTCAGAAACAGCACAGGAGTCAGTGTGACGGCCTTCAGAAAGAGTACAGGAGTCAGTGTGATGGCCTTCAGAAAGGGCATGAGAGTCAGTGTGACGGCCTTCAGAAAGAGTACAGGAGCCAATGTGACGGCCTTCAGAAACAGCACGGGAGTCAGTGTGACGGCCTTCAGAAAGAGTACAGGAGTCAATGTGACGGCCTTCAGAAATAGCATGGAAGTCAGTGTGACGGCCTTCAGAAACAGCACGGGAGTCAGTGTGACGGCCTTCAGAAAGAATACAGGAGTCAATGTGACGGCCTTCAGAAACAGCACAGGAGTCAGTGTGATGGCTTCCAGAAACAGCATGGGAGACAGTGTGACGGCTTCCAGAAAGAGTAGAGGAGTCAATGTGACGGCCTTCAGAAACAGCACGGGAGTCAGTGTGACGGCCTTCAAAAAGTACAGGTCTTCAGAAACAGCACGGCAAGGCATGATTTGTTGCCCACAGTCATTTTTCTGGGGAACTCTGCAGGTTGGCCAGGGTGTGAATGAGGGTATTCAGGGCAGTTTTTATATCTATAAGAAGTTGTATGGTCTTCCTGATGGAGATCAGGAATTGTCACAGCTCTGCAGGAATCACATTAGTAGATACCCCGGTATATCATTTTGTTTGCATCTTTATGCTATGTTCCACTTAGGCTGTGTCCATGGCTGTCGGACACTAGTTCAGCCAATGATGCTACGGCTTGCTGTAAGGGTGTTCATCCTGAACAACAGCAGAGGGAATCTGGAAGGTCAGGGAAGTGCTCATTCATCTTTTAATTTGCAATATGAAAGACAGAAGGGGAGATATGTAGAGTAAAGATGTAAAAAAATAAATAGATTGATTTGGGTATTGCAAAGCTACAGGAAATCAAATACAGTAAAAGAGGATTTATCTCATCTGTCCCCTTTGATCTTCAATTCAGGCCTCTAGGACAACTAATGAAGGTCAGCAGACCGGTGTGTGATACAGCTTTAACCATGGGGTAAACTGGGGTTGTATGCCTCACAGCTTATGCTTATATTACTAGTGTCAGTACTACTGCTGGAGTAGGATAAAATTTGTCGTGCATAAAAGTGGGGATGCAGAAAATCAGGAGTTCATTAGGAGAAATGGTAAAATTGGAACTACAGCTGGAGAAGGGGTGGAAAATCAGGAACTACCTGGGGAAATCAGGAATGTTGGCAGGTATGCATTATGCGGTAGGCACTAGTACCATACGCTGGAGCACAGCACTGAATTGAATTTGTAAATAACCATATGTGTAAACAGCAGGGTGATCATTGATAAGAAGGACCTTAAAGGGCATGGTTTTCTCTGTCCCCAGGTTCAGCTCCAGGCTGCTAATGAGACCAGCTGTATGAGGGCCAGGCCAGGTTCTTTGCAAGGTGAGTCCATGCACCCCGCAGACTGGCAATAATTTCCGCTGCTAACAAAATAACCCCCAAAACAGGTCAACATTCATTCAGTATTTTTTAGCTTTTGATTCCTTCAGACTGAGAAGACATTATGGAGCCATGGATGACTAATATGTGAGACACACCATCATAGATCATGCAGATTTCATGATGCAACACTGATGAAAGTTGAAATATACAAATAAATAAAACAACATCAAAATAGTAAGCAGCCTGATAGCACAAACTGAGACTCACAAACTCATTCAATATGATTATGTATGACAGTACTACATTCATTGTAAACAAATACACACAAACTGGGACATATACATACAGGTAAATGTGCCAATACAGGGGCATGTCAGAGGATGTGATGTAGTACACAGAAACAGAAGAAGATCGGATGTAGTACACAGGCACAGGAATCAGGAATGTGGTACAGAGGTATATAGGAAGATATGACATAGTTCTGAAGCACAGGGGTGGTAGACCCTACAAAGATTCAAGTATTTCTAAATTCCCCTTCAGTGTATTCATCATCCAAGACTTATGGAATAATTAAAATTGACAGTTCAGCTAGATTGGAGTCCTGGATTGATACAAACTATCAAATGGTAAAGTGTTTACATCACTTAAATTCCTAACAGTGAAGTCCCTCACATAACTGAAGTTATTCTGGAAGTCGGGTTTAGACAGACAAGTTGGACTTGGGACCTCTGAAATAGTTTTGGGGTTAAGTTAAAAATGCGAGTATCCACTACCTATTTTTACTGACTCACTCAAACAGAAGTTTGCTTTTCTTCCCTCAAATTCCATCACCTTCTTCCATCATGTCACCTATCGCTGCTGGCAGGTGAAAAGTAAATTAGGAAGTACTGTCAGCAGAATCATTATCTATCTCTGTCCTTTACCCTCCTCCTCTCTCTGTCTCTGGTTTTGTATGTAAAAATACAAATATAAAAGTATTCTAGTATACAGTATGGGATTAATATATCCCATTATTGGAGACTACAAATGAAATACAGTGAGGCGCACTTTCAGCCACAGTCAATCATAAATTCACTGAAAAGTATTACAGCAGTGAGACATACCTTCAAGTATATACCTTAGTCTAGAAGTCCAGCGATGCTCTTCACCGGAGATGCTCTTAACCCCTTGTTTGCGCTCCACATTTACTATAATCACGTTAACTGAAACTTTTAAAACATCTATGACAACTGGGCCTGAAATCTTCTTAGTTGCTTCTTACATGCTTACTTGCATTTTACTTCGTCCCTCAGAAAAAATCAACATAAAAATGACAGGCGGCTAAACATAGCCTACAATATTTCCCTCCTGTAAACAGGTTTTCCAAAATATATTACGATAAACGGTATTTGTTTAATATCGCCTGTCTCTTGCTGAGTGGCAGTGCTGCCAAAGCCTACAATTAAATCAAGCTCACACTAAGTACATCAAACAGGAGCCAATAACAGCAGAGAGCTCATGACCACTCAGCAGCAGGTTCACTCTGCGCCTAGGTCTCATAAGCCACACGTCACTCACTGTTCTCATTTTACGCTTGTCATCGAACTTAATTCTATAAAGATGAGCTGAGTGTTCTGTTGATTTGGTCGTATAATATATCGGAAACACCAAAGCTGGAAGGCAGTTGTCAGTCAAGATGAATGACAGTTGCAGACACATAAAAACTGAGACCACTTTACAATGTTAAGTACAGAAGTTTTACTGTGCATGTTTGATCACTGGCAGTGAAAAAAGTGGCTAATTACAAACCTGCACCCTGAAAAATAAATTGTGTGTTTTTTCAGCAGACCATTTATTGTCTACCTGTTCTGTTTTCCGGCTCTCAGCCCACTGTGCTGGGCAGAGATGTTGTTAGGTAACGCTTTACCTTAGCTGCACCTTCATAATGGCTTTATAATGCATTCGCAGAACATTCAATGCACCTTCATAATGCATTTATAGAACATTCATAAGCAGCATGTAAGTATACCTTGTCTTAAAGCACGTCTTAAAGCATTGCATTAATATCACTTTCAATGAACAAAATATGAGAGATTTAATATACATTAATAACAAATATTATATGGTTATACAATGCTTGTTATTTAAGCAATAGCACGAGAAGGAGTGCGGTTGTACTCCAATATATCACGACTGTGATTATCTTCGGCACTCGGCCTTCCAGTATATTGTTGCTTTTATACGACAGTTCATCGAGTAGCATTTATGAGGCAACAGTAATAAGCCACAACAGATTTCTTTATAACTTATTTAAACATATATGCCCCCCCACAAAAAATAGTTCTGAACGTCAGCGAAAGTGGGACGGGCTGTCATGTCCAAACTTTCCGCATACCCGGAAGATCCAGTCCATAACCGATATAGTTTTGTCTAATATCGCGGGTGCTGACAGAGAAACAACTAGCCAGCTTATTAGTGGAATAACTTTGCATTGTTTTTTTTTATTTAGCAGAAAACAAAAGATAGATTTGCTGACCAGATCTACTACTGGGTTAAAACCATGCTGCAGGTCTAACGTATAAAATATTGCGGCGCTCGAGTGGTGAAAAGGTCATGAGTTGGACAGCGAAGTTCAGTTATTAGCAGACTCTTTTACTGCGCGACCCTTAAAAGTACAGCGGTGAAACAACGACCAAGAATAAAGAATAAACTCACCTACACACAGACGGGGAGCCTTTAAGGTGACAAAAGTGGATACCGGCAGTAGAGACAGAGCAAAGAGACATAAACTGAAAACTTTTTTTCGGTTCGGCAGCTTATAAAAACTCATAGTACGAACCAGATCAAAATAAATCCAACAAAACGGAATACATGTGAACCTTTAATTTAGTTTCAGTTTCATGTTCAGTTTTTAGAAACAGGTGGAAACGCAGGCAGGTTCTCAAAATGCATCAAGTGAGAACTGGCCCGGCACCGTGTTGGTGGAGACAAAGAATTGTAACGGTTTTCAGATTCACCGGTAAAGCGGAGTGATACATCTGATGCGAAATGCCCGAGTGCGGTTGTACTCTGATAACCGCACTCATAGAACGAGTCTTGTCCAATCAGATTTTTTGGTTGGAACTTGTTCATTAAAAGCAGCGTTGGGCATTTCAGGTCCGGAAGCTACAAATGCAGATCAAGATTTCATTTCTACCAACCAGTTGAGTACTCTGTGACTGTGACTCTTTATGCTAAACTGGTTAGTAGAAGAGTATTGGTAGTCTGGATTTTTAACTTCTGGACCTGAGTATTGGTAGTCTGGATTTATGTCCAACACTGATTAAAAGTAGTATGAATGTGATGCTTTAAGTCATGTATGCTTACATGCTGCATATGCATGTTCTAAGAATGCATTATAAATGCTTCATCAAGGTGCAGTTCATGTAATGAGTTATGCAATATTTACTCTGTGTGGTGGCAGGTTATAATGGTTAATTTACTAAGTAATCCTGTACTGAGTTTAATTTGTTACTCTAGAAAGGTGATAACATTATGACATAATGGCATAAGGTAACGGCAAAAAAACACAAGACAAGACAAGACTGACATGAGGCATTAGGTAAAAAGTTCCAATCTTCAGCCTCATATTGATAATGAGCTGATTTCATTGTAGGATATGTATTGAAGTAGACCTGTCCCATGTCCCCAATCATACTCACACACTGCTCTACTGGGTCAGGTTTGTAAATGATAATCACTATACTAATTAAGACAAAGCTGGGAGAGACTGAAATAAGAGAAAGGCAGTTACCTTCAAGTCACTTAGCCACTGTACCTGTGACAGTTCCACTTGTCTTATCAGCCACTGGCTGATACAAAAGCTTTTAAGAGGCCGTATAAAGACATTACAGGCAGCAGACCTGAGGCTCTTGGTGATAATGAAATGACACACCCTGAGATGAAGATAAACTGAGCTGAATATCCAGCTTATAACTGCTTCATCCTAGTGATTATTTTTCATATCAATCATGCTGAGTGATTTTAAGGGCTTGTGACACCATAGAATCATAAGATCAGTTTAAATAAATGACAGACTAGACTTCAGACAGAGCACAGTGTTGATGTGAGAATGTGAGACTGTCCATACACTGTAACACAGTAAGATCATTATTTTCATGACTTTCATTTTATTTTAGTTATGACTTTGGAAGGTGTGATCTCCTTTAGGTCATCTAATTCAGCACCTAGTCCACAAGGGGTAGTGAGTCTATTAACTGCACCACTTATCAGTCTATTAATTACATTAGCGACCAGCACATGTGAGATGAGTCTGTTATTTAATCCAGTACCCAGTACACATGGGATAGTGAAAAGCTCACTGTGTGTTGTAATTAAATTACAAAGAGAGAAGATTTTTCTGATCCTACTTTTAGTGCTTTGTTAATTCAAGCTAATGTCATAGCGTGGTGTTGGAGATGAGAAAGGAAGCCTTTGGGGGGAAAGGAAGAAAAAATGGGAATGATGAGATGAATAGAAAATGGACATGTGTTCCTGGTGCAGGCTTGGATGACTAATGGACTAATAATAGAAGTGGAACACATCTAACGAACATTAATCATATCATATAAGGCTGGCATGTAGCCAAGCAGTATCATAATGGGTTTGAAACTATTATGATACTAATTTTTGTATTATTAATCAGATATGTAGCCTGGTAGTAAACTACTGAGTTTGAGCCCCACGTTCAAATTTGCTCCAGCATCCCCCATCTGGCAGCATCTACTGAAGGGGCTTTATTGGTAGAGTAGCCTGACCCCCCACGAAATTAATTTCTGGCTATTGGCCTGATGTAAGGGCATAATTTGTCATGTAATTCTCAGTTATATCCAATAGGTGGTGCTATAAGATAGTGGCATACTCCCATATGTCCTACTTGAAGAAACTTGAAGAAATGTGGTTTATGTACACTGTGAGGTACATATACATAGGTGCTACCAAACCTGTATGGTACATACAAACTGGCTGTGATGCCTGTACATGAAACCTATACAGAAAACAAAACTCAAAAATGCATGAACAGATTGTATTTTAACTTTATCGTTAAGTGTAACTCACCTTGAAACATTCTGTGTGACATTAGTTAGAGCTTGGAAGCACAAGGGAAAAAGCTAGGAGAAACTATGGACAGTATATTCACCAAACACACTCACACACAGTCAAATTACAGACACCAATTGCCCTAAAACCAGCGCACCAAAAGAACAGTCCAACACTCAACCACACAGCTGGGGACAGGAATCAAGCCTAAGATCCTAGGAGCAGGATGGTACCACCCACTGAGTCACCGCAACTTGTACGCAATAAGCACTATTATTTATTTATTTATTTTTATTAAGGCCCAGATGTCATTGGAGCATTGCAAAGGCACATGACAATCCCCTTTCCCCTGCAATCAGTAACCTGTGACATAAAACAACCTGTGTTCCCTTTGGGCAAGACCCCTGCCACATGTTCAGCCATTGTTTCCAGATAGCCCAGATTTTATTACTTGAGCTTAGTTCTGGGCGATGTGTGATATTTATATCAACATCGCATGTTATGCACATGCAATTCTCACATGGCCAGGAACACAGTAGTCGACTCTGTTGAGAATAAACTTTGCCAGTATCAAATTTTTCATGCCATCGTATTGTCCGGACAATATCTGTATTTTCAAATCCAATGTTATTTTGCAGTACGCTACCAGTATTTTTAAATCTTGACAATAAAATTCACCGAGCAGGGGGGCAGAGATTTGTCGAAAGGAGATCAATAAGTTTTGCTGAAACATTTGCTCTCACACAGGAAATAAAACTTATCAAGTTTTGCAATTTTAATGATTATTCCTTTTCAAGATTATCTAGTACATGTTTAAAAAAATCAGTTTACCCATGCTTCTTTTGCATGAGCGCTGTATGCGGTCTCCAAGACAATCATACTCATTTTTATCCTTGCTCATAGACAATGTAGTGTGTTTGTGAGGAATTTAACAAAAATGCGTGAGGATGAGAAAAGTGAATAAGAACTGGTCACTAAAAGACATTCGCCTTCAGCTGTATGTAAATATTAAGGATTACACTGAGACAATACTGAGCAAAAGCAAGTGGCAACTGGCAACAATATCACCTACTTATTTCACAAACTCTATTGGTACATAATAACAAGTTCTATTTGGCTATGTATTGTGGGTACTGGAAGAGAGCAAAAATGTGGACTGTCTGTGGGTCGCCGAGGACCGGATTGGGAAACACTGCACTTCGCTGGAGTGATATGCCTTTGTGTCTTTAAACCAGTTAGGTCTCACTTCCTGCCTCCTTTGCCGATGTCACTTATATTTATTCTCCAAGTCTTACAGGGGGTGCAGAAACATGGGGATGGCTGAGTGTCATTTTATGCACTTTAATGGATAGTGAACTAGACTGACCACTGAATATACTTCTCAACTTACTGTGAAATGCTTTTTAAAAAAACATAACAATGCGCATCAAACAATATGATATGAATGATGAAGCTCAGATCAAAATCCACCCATCTGTCTTCTAACTGCAGATCTTGGTTAGGGTTGTGGGGCTAAGACCAAAATGAAGATAACAAAACCAGATCAGAGCTTCTGGGGACTACATTTCCAGCACACTGTGGTCTTTATCTGTGGTCTGAAAATTAAAGAATTATCCATCAATTTATTTCGTGGTCTGCAACTGTGAGAGGAGCTATTTCATAAAAATATAACTTCTCAACCCAGCTTTAAATTCAAAGTGATCCATATGGCTAATATTTCCAAGAAATTATCCATCCACCCACTTCCTAAGGTCAAGGTCATGGGGAAGTTGGAGTATATCCCAAGCAGTAGGGGGCACAATGCTGGGTATTACTAGATGGGATGCCAGACCATCTAAGGGCATCCAAAGCAATTAATACTATCAAATAGTGTAACCTTTTTTAGTAATACTTGTCATACTAATAAGGATAAATTTGAAGATACTGTATAAACAAAGTATGGTTCAGTAATAATCACTTCAGGGGTTTGGTGAACTCCGGGGTTCAGTTGCCAACCTGGCTGTGTGTGTGTGCAGAATATGCACGTTCTCCTTGCAATTGTATGGGTTTCCTCTTAAAAAAACATGCAGCTGTATGAATTGGTGTCTGTAAATTTGCCATAGTGTGTGACTGTGTTCGTTGTAATGGATTGGCATCCCATTCTTGGTGTCTAATACCCAGTGCCCTGTGTTTTCTGGGTTTGATTTAAGGTTCATGACCCTCTACTGAATATGTGCAATGGAAAATTGATAAATGTAAAAACAGAACAGGGCATAATTTTTAACAAGTAAAGTGATATTAAGAATTGCATCTGAGAGGTTCCCAAAGATTACCACAATTGACTCCATTTCATTTGTTTTTAATTTAGTGAACTGCCATGCTTGTACAATACTCATCAGAAAACAAATCCATGTGTATGGCCTCTGAGAACAGCTGAACTTGTAAGCATTTCCAAGTTCCTGCAGGTCTGGCTTAACACGAAGAGCACAACCATGCGACTGAAGGCGGGTGGGTTGGTGTGGTTGCCACTCCTCTTTCAACCACTGTGCAGGCGGACAAACTCAGCTGAGCAATTAAAAGCCAAAGCAAATGAAACAGCAGAGCAGAAGCGGCCTATTAATTACAGCTCAGGGGTGAGATGGGCACCTAATTATGGGCTCTATGTGCCGCGTGTCAGTGCTTCCGGAAGTGGAGGCATCTGCGTTGCATCTCGAGCTATTGTGTGTGTGACTGTGACACAGTGTGGTTCTCAGGCTGTGTGTGTGTGTTTCTAGATAATCCTGTGTGAATGTGACTGTAAAGTTATGTGCATGTAACTGAAATATTATGGGCATTTAACTGTATATGTGAGTTTTCAAAGTGCTTGACTCTCACCCTTGCTGCGTAGTACCATCCCCAACCTGTGGGGCAGTGCTGAGCTATTGCCCTTAGCCCCTCCAGCAGTTTTGAGGAGCTGTGCTCATGTGTGACTAATGGAGGTGGCTGGGTGGAGAGGCTGAGTCCCAGGCTGACTCAGGCTTATCTACCAGCGGTAAAGAGAGGGAGGGAGGGAGCAAGCAGCCTGCTTGTTCCCGCTGGGCTTAGGGCACTGGGCCATCTGCGTGCACTGAGGATCTAGCCACCACGCAGGGGAACAGTACTGTGCTGGCCTCTTGCTTTGTATCGCCTCACTCTGCTTGCTCACACTGGGAGTACGGCTTGGGAGATCCGGAACACACTCGCACACACAAGGTCAGTGCCACTTTCTTACTTCATGAATCAGGGATGAAAGTATTAAGTTTGTCTTCTCCTTACTCTGTTCATACTGGGCAGCAATGGCAAAACATTGACTAGAAGCATGTTTTCAAAAAAAAGTATAAAAATATCGTTACTAATATTATTGTTGCTGTTGTTGTTTCCGTTTTGCTAAATTGATGACTGATGATTATGACTGCTAAAAGCAGAGACAAAGCCTTCATCGGTGTTTGTCACATGAAAACTTTCAAAGAGGGCCAGTCCATGTCATCTTGTGATGGAGCGGTATGGACTCCTGGCACACGCTGCCCATCCTCCTCAAGGTGCCAAACTATAATACTGATGGTTGTTTGAGAAATAGGCGCTAATCAGGAAAGCTTTTCTGGTTTTGTCTGGTCAGTTTTCCAGAGGGGTCTCTTGTATACTGAAGAGCAAAATCTGTTAACACAGTGAACCACAGAAACAAAAAGCTTTTTCTAATATTTCTTGGAAATAAGACAATAACAATAAGCTGTTAACGCAGCTAAGAGTGATGTTTTCATTTCATAGGTCCATAGTCACTATTTATGGTCTTGTGATATTCTTTGAATTACTGCATTGTTTAATGGTGATTCACAGCAGTGAGGAATCTTCTCAGGTATACTGATATCACTGCAAGAACTTCTTAGATGAAAGTTCTGTTTAAAAGCGCAATGTGTCTTTCACTATTTCTGCTGGAGCTCCCCTGCAGCTCTGAGGTTAATGATATGTGTGCTGGGGGGAGGGGTGCAGTAAATAGGTCAGGGTTTTAACACTAAGCAGGCAAATCCTCCGGATTTAGCACTGCTGTGACTGTTCAATGCATTTATTTAATGAAGCAGCACAGGAAGTGAGCACCGGCAAGAAGTCCCATTTGACATTGATTGTTCCTTTGGTGATGCAGTGCACAAGGAGCTTGTAATACACAGCTACACAAGGGGCACGAGCTGATATATAGTGCATGTAACTATATGTAAATTTTATTATAAAATTATCATTACGAGGTACAATTTTTAAGCTTTTAAAAGTGATATTGCAAAGTAGTGTACCTAGAGAGAGCTAGGACACCACAGGAGTCATATACATGCTTGAATGAGTTTATTTTGATTTTTTAAGTCTGAAAACTGATGAAAATGGTGTTAAATTATATCTAAATGAAGAATGACCAGTTTTCCTACCATGGGTAGCATATGTGACGATGCAGAGTTACTGGTAGTTGTTATTGGGGTAAGAACAATAAATGCACAGTAAATAGCCATTTGTGCGTGTGTGTGGTCCCTGTGTTGGACTGGCATCCAGGGTATGTGTGCCCTTCCTTGTGAAAGGTTCCAAGCCACATTGAAAATGCAGTTATGGGAATGGGTAACTGGATGATTCCAACTGCAGCTCTGTAACACCACAGCATGCATCGTAGCAATCCCAGTGACATTACTATCTTAGTAAATCGCACTACTGCAAAAAAGGTAACTGTTATGTAGCCCCTATATTATGTAAAACACTGAAATCTGGGGTAAATAAATGTGCCCACATCCATCTGCCTGAGCTCCAATAATTGGTGACTTAGTACCCCTATAAGGTACCATCTACACAGAGAAATTCACGCACTCCATAGAATATGCTTTCACGTTGTTAGACTGTCACAACTGAACTATATGCAAATTTAATTTGAAGTTCAACAATTTCTCGGAGCCTCAGCAGCACTACAACCATATTAAACATAATTAGTTGTATGTTTTTATTGGCATGGATTAAATGTTTCTCCTTCCAAGGCCCTGTGTATCATTATCTGCAGTAAATGGTGACACCTTTAAGTGAGCATGTGCAGAGCTGTGGTCTCCATCCACGCTGCACCTTCAGCTCTACCAGTCTGGAGGAGAACGAACCACAGAGTTTCCCACAAGCCTGCTGAGGAAACAAGCTGTTTCCATTAAACTGAGAAGCATGTTTTTACATGAATATGTAAATGTGGAGTATAGCACCTTTCTTTTCACACTTACTGAGCTCATTTTTAGATTTAAATATGGACTGAATACAAAATTGTACAGTGCTAACTGTGTAATAGTTTGTACTGTACTATGTAACAAGACCACAATGATACAGATACTGTGTGATAATACACTTCCAGCCATTAACAGACTAATATAATTGCTTTTAACTATATGATGAGATAAGACCACACTAACTCAGGTACTGTATTAGTGAACATAGCACTGAACTCCTCCGATCTGAGCACAGATGGTAGGTAATGCAATTCAGGATTAGGGAATAAGCCAGAAACAAAGCTGGGGGTCACTAACCAATCAGAGAGCACATCTTGAGGGGTCAGATGGGTGGAAGTGCACTGATCACCTAGGAGCTGCCATACTGATACGCTACTGTACCAGATGGGCTTTTAACGAGATATTTAACATGTGTCTCCCCTGCTGCCTCACTAGCCTATGTTAACGCTCCTGCACCTCATATTTTAAGATGCTACATCCAGAATGTCCTGTACACCTAGCTGATTTCAAGCAGGGTTGATGGATTGTAGCACATATGCCTCATCTGGTATTTTAGTCAGAAGAGCAGAATGGGGTATGGAAGGGTGTGCTGTGGTATGGTAGAGTGTAGGTTTGGGATAAAGAGCATACCAGCATGACTTGGTAAGGTTCCATCCAAGAACACAATTTCACATTATTCTGTGTCGTTTCCTCGAGATTAGAGGTGCAATGAAAACACAACTGAAATACAGAAATACAGCTCAGGGGTTTACAATATGGCTGCATTAATTCAGACCCTAGTATGGCTTAAATTTAGGAGGAAATTGGCCAAAAATCATTAATGCCATCATAAATTTATACACCTGTCAACAATACTGCATATTAATGTAATATTTTTCCACTCTAAGATGTGATGATCAGGTTCGATTACCTAGAGGTTTGGATGGCTTTTGCAGTGCTCTGAAAATGTTACAAAAAAACATTTGGATCTAAACAGTACCCAGTCAGAGCTGAATTGCAGTGTACTGACCCGGTGGAAACTCCCCGAAGCACAGGTAGAACATGTGAGGTCCATATATTTCAGTATGCTTTGCTGATAGAGGGCAAGTCTGGGCCACTGAGAAACAGAAATGTGTGAAATGGGGAGTTTGGAGCGGAGCAGAGCTGCAAAGGAGGGCTTTGGGGCGTAATACACTAACAGGCCTTCAGATTTATTTGGCTTTATGACTAGACACAGAGAATAGGGACCTGGCGGGGTGAATTACGAATGAGAGAGAATTATGGACCAGACACTATAATCCAACATGAAAAAAAACACTCCAAGAAGGATTAGGTCTTCCGAGATTTATTCCCTCTGTTGAAGTAAATTAAAAAATAAACACTTCAGTCCATTCTACTTGCTTAGATAATCATCCATCTACCATCTAACCACTCATCCTCCACAGGATTGGGACCTGTGGCCTATACCAAGCTGCAGAGGGCAGTGTAACATCCAGGACAAGATGGACCCATCACATTCCTCTCTGTCATACACACAAAGTCATTCACTGCAGGCAATTTAGAGACCGATAAGCCAAACTACATGTCTTTGGACAGTAGGATGTAGGAGAACACAAATACTCCAAACTCACACAGAGGGCAGAGGCAGGGGTCAAACTCTCATTCCTTGTGTTGTGAGGCAACAGTGCTACACTTCATAACAAATCTAATAATGTACACCTAAATTTTAGATTTCTCCAATATGGGGGGGAGGTCCTTCTCAGTAGATTTTGCCAATATGGGGGAGGGGGTCCCCCTCTGCAGATTTATTGCAATAACTGTCAATGATTATGATTAAAATGGAATATTTTTTCATGTTTTTTAAATGTCATAAACATTCTGCAAATAATTGGGAACTCCTGTTTTAGAACAGAAAAGCTGGATTATTTTATTTTAATTAAATAAAAACATGCTTTACACATTATTTAATCATGTGATGGTTATACCATGGGGGCGGCACGGTGGTGCAGTGGTTAGCACTGTTGCCTCACACCTCTGGGATCGGGGTTTACGTCTCTGCCCGGGTTCCATGTGTGTGGAGTTTGCATGTTCTCCCCGTGTCGACGTGGGGTTTCCTCCGGGTACTCCGGTTTCCCCCCACAGTCCAAAAACATGTCGAGGCTGATTGGAGTTGCCAAATTGCCCATATGTGTGCGTGAATGGTGTGTGAGTGTGCCCAGCGGTGGGTTGGTGCCCCATCCTGGGTTGTTCCCTGCCTTGCGCCCGCAGCATCCAGGATAGGCTCTGGACCCCCCGCGACCCATATGGAATAAGCGGTTATGGAAAATGGATGGATGGATGGATGGTTATACCATGTTTTTTTGACATTTACTGCCTCAGGAGGGATTTGCCCCGTACTAATCTTTAGAAAGCTAAGTTGTCAAAGAGAAACATGATTCACCTGCTCTAATTTCATATTTTACTTCATGGCTGAAATGTTCTCTGAATTTCAGGCCAGAGCTCTGGTACATCCACTACAAAGTTCCCATGTTAACCTTCCCTGCCTACAACCATTTTCCTGAACTAAAAAGGACATTTTGAATTTATTGCTACAATGGTGCACACAGATAATAGTTTTAACCGGTTTGCTTAATTAGAAAAAAAAGTAGAGAATAGAGAATGTATTCAAAACACTATGCCTTAAATAATAATAATAAAGTAGAAGTGAAATCTGATTGCTGTATTAATTATTTACATAATCGGGGGACTGCAGATAGGATGCACTGCATTAACCTATACAGGTAACCGTCATGTAAGCCATCACAGAGGGTCATACGCTCTGGAGACCTGATTGCTCAGGTGTTCTGCGTTCGAGGATTGCTCCTTCGAGTCAGGATTTGGGCGCCTGACTTTCCTTCATGAATTTTAACAACAGCCTGCTTTACTGGATATTTCTGGAAGCAGCTTTTTAAAAGCCCGTCTAACATGTAATTAGCACTCTGATTAGCAATGGGCTCTGAATAAATGAATGCCTTTCATCACCGTTTGAAATTCACCCTAGAATTCAAATAGCAAGACTCCTCAGCAGCCTCCTTTCTGTTTGCTTGGCTGTTCTTGTTTTCCAAAAGAGCAACAAAACTTTTGTAACTGTGCAGTGTTTTGGGTCATAGAGCTGCTTTGAAGGACGGCACAGTGGCAGAACACAATGTGTTCAGAGTATAGACCTGATTCAGCGCTCAGCCTCTTAGCACAAGGCTTTGGGACAGTGACATGATCTTCACATGCTTACTTGCTTAAACTCCACAGTGGGTCCAAGCATTTGTCCCAGCTAAATGGAGCTTGCATGACAGTCCATAATTAGATGAGACACAAAGAGGCGTTGTTTGTTTTCTGCTGGGCTCTGGATCAAGTGATGATTGTGTGACTGTCTCTAATAAAGTCCCAGTGGCCAAGGCCAGAGGGCACAGGGTAGCTTGCTCCCTGCAGACAGACTCACAGATGCCTACAAAGGCAACTTTGTACTGAAGGGCCCAGAGACTTTTTGCATTTCTAAGTTTGGTAACATTTTATTTGATGGGGCACAAATGATATAGTATTATATTACTACTTATGTATTAATTAACCACAAACTAAGTCTTACTGACATATTGATCTCATGTTAATTCATGATTAATGAATCGTTATGTATATTTTATCACAAGCAGTTACTATATTTGTTACTATAGCTGTTAATTCTGTAAACCTTTGTGAACTACTGAAGGAACAAGTAATGAATAATACAAGTAAAGTACTGTGTGTAATCTCATGTCTGTTTCATTAATGTGATGCATCATTTATCTCAAGTAGGGACTATATTTATTCATGATTTGTACTTCAGCAGTAACTGAGTTATTACTAAGTATTTGTGCCCCATCAAGTAAAGTGTTACCTTTAGTTTTTTGATTGCAGTTACAGATTTTTATAAAACTGAGTTTCCCCTTGTAGGGACCAAAAAGGTGTTCTTCACAACGTCAAAATAACAGGTTTTTATCACATTGTGGGGTCATTTGGTTTCCATTATGTAATATAAACATCACACACACACACACAAAGCAAGATCCAAACCCTCAACTCTGGAGTTGTTGTGAATACTGTTGCCTCACACCTTATGTGATAAAAATAAGGCTTATGGGAAAAACAGTGTTATGGCAGAATACTCAGACCCTAAGCAAACCATTAACTGAAAAATTCAAAATGCATTATGAGATAAACCTGTTACTTGAGTGTTAAAGCTTTTCTTTTACAATGAACACCTGAAATTTCACCAGTATTCTTCTTTTTGCAATGGAATTTACCCTTTGTGATAATTAGTAGGGGTGTGTATCGTGTGTATCTTTCTCTCTCATAGAACATGATAAACACCCAGATACATGATCTGATTAAAAGGTTTCTGAATCAAACCAGTTTTTCATTACACCCCTAAAATGAACTCTTCCAAATCATACCACTGAGCTAACTCAGTATTATGTCTATTCTGCCATGGAACAGTATCTTCAGTCATGTTATTCCATTGCTTTTCCCTATTTACCAATTGCATATGAGCCAAATCATGAGTTAGAAATACTCGTATATAACAGCAAAGCTGTTTGTATAAGACTAAGTTGAACTACTCAAACTTCCAAATATGGCCTACAACAACTTATTTAGTTGTCTTGTTTTGATATGTAGCTATAACTGTATGAACCAAAGCTCCAGTTTGGTGTAAGGCCTAAATGAACATGCCTAAATTATGTTCTTGTTATAGTACATCAGAAAGCATTTGAATTTTGGTTACTGAAGTTCCAATAAATGGCCTTAGTACTCTTCTGAGATGCTTCACATATAAAATTATATTTTCACATTCCTTTTGCTCTTTTTGCATGTGGGAAAAGTATGATAAAATACCTTGTAGTCTATGTAACTATGGCTTCAAGCCCGACTGCAAACCCTGATTAGGATTAGTGATCAGAAGATGCACAGTCAGTTTCCTGTAGGGGGCCCTAGTGAGTCCATATTACAATATTCCACACAAATTGTGTGTCAGTGATTCTTTTTTGTTTTTAAATGTATTAATATAAACTCATTAAATGACTTAACTGATCCAAGATTCTTTTAGTAGTATCATCTGCGATTTCCTGTCTTCATATTACAATCAGGTCTGATCTTACTAGGAAACCGGCTGTGACCTGTATAATCCTGTAGATCATGGAGATTTTAAAGAATAAAGGTCTTAGAATGAAGAATAAAGATCTCAGAACCTGAAGACTTTAAGCATATGCACAGAGCGCAAATACGAAATCATTATATGAGAACCTGAACATTTATAATTGCAATCAGAATATTTTACTCAGCCCTATCTACTGTATATGACAGTATAGGTTTACAGAAACGTATAAGCAGTTGTAGACTATATACAGGAGTGCTGGGTAATAACTGTGATCACTGGATAATTACCAGTAGTGTTGGGTCCTCAAAAGGCTTTTAGGGTAATTATCGGCAGTGTGGGATAATTGCTAATCCTGCTGAGGCCAGTGCAATCCAACTGCCAGCCAGTACCAAACATGGAAGATGCAACAGAATTGTTTTTAACATCTCAATAATGATTGCACGGGTCCTGCTCATAAGAAGAAACTTTGGTATAGAGTTTCTGTTCATCAGATTAAACGTTGTCTGAGAAGTGAGGGTGGCATGGTGGTGCAGTGGTTAGCATTGTTGCCTCATAACTGTGTAACTAGGGTTTGAGTCTCTACCTAGGCTTTACTTGTGTGGAGTTTGTATGCTTTCCCCAGTGTGGTTGTCTGATTTCTCTGGGTTTCCCCCCATGACCCAAAAACATGCTAAGGTGAATTTGAGAGGTGTAGGGGTGCATGGTGTGTGTACCTTGTGATGGGTTGGCACCCCACTGTGGATTATCCCTGGCCTTCTGCTCATTGGCTTCAGACCTGGATAGATGTTTAGATATCTGAGAACTGTATATTGTACCGCTTGTTAAGGTCTTGTGCACAGCATGTATTACTGCTTCATGTGAACATGGTTCTTGTCATCATGCTTGCAGGGTGCATCTGTGTGAAACCAGGTGGCTGGCCTGCAGAGCCACGTCTGGTGTGAACATGAACATGACTATGAATGTCAACATGAACCTCAACACCAAGGATGGGAAGATCTTAGATGGGGGTTTGAACGTCATGCTGACCATACGGCTCCTGATGCACGGAAAGGTATGCTTTTCTTTAAGTGCTTCATTCTGTTTCCCATATTACTCATGCTCTTTTTCTGTCGCAGTTTTTCCCTCTGATTTCTCTCTTGTTGTTTCTTCTGCTGTCTGTCCCATTGATTCTTAATGCTTGTTCTACTTTTTCCCCACTCTCTACAGGAAGTTGGAAGCATCATTGGAAAGGTAGGAGTGTGCCATTTCTAAATTCTTAGGATTACATTAGTTTGGCTGGGAAAGATACTATGTTCAACTTTGCTCTATATTCTTTACTTACAGAAAGGAGAAACAGTAAAAAAGATGAGGGAGGAGGTAAGCATGTCAGTTTTATTAAATTATTGCCACAATAAGTGAATAGTATATTGTCATATATTCATGATTAAGTGCCAGAAAACACAGGACACAAGACAGGGGACATCCTGCAATATTACCAGTCCTTGCAGGGTGCGCACACGCACATACGCACACACCCAGTATAGTCATGGTTAAATCACGTAACTGCATGTTTTTTGATGGTGGGAGGAAAGTAGCTCACCGTGAAGAAACTCACACAAACAGAAGGAGACTATCCAAACACCCACACAGAACTGGGATCAGAACTGAACCCACAACACTGGAGGCAGGAGGCTACGTTACTATGTATTTGAACCTGTGTTACTAGATATAATTATTCTATAAAAGTATATTTTAAGAAAACAGCTCTTTGCTCTGTACAGTAATATGCATTTGACTGTATCCCTCTCTATCCTTTTTGTACTCCTACCTGTTTTCCATATCTCTTCTTGTCCATGCCTAATGTTTCCTGCTGTCTGCTCTCTATCTCTCCTATTCCTGGCCATTAGAGTGGAGCACGGATCAATATCTCAGAGGGTTCTTGTCCAGAGCGGATTGTCACCATCACGGGTCCCACAGATGCCATCTTCAAGGCCTTCTCCATGATAGCGGTCAAGTTTGAAGAGGTTTGTGCATCCTTCCCATCTTTACTATGCTGTGTTTAAACACTGTAATTGATTTTCTATCTCAGTGTTTCCCAATCTGGTCCTTGAGGATGCACAGAAAGTCCAATGTAGACTGTCTGGCAAGGGGCTGGGAGGGATCAAAAACATGGACCGGGTTAGGAAACACATCTTATGCTCTTGACATGCTATTTCTCTGTCTCTGATATCCTATGCTTACAGTAGGGTGACCAGATAATCCATATCAGGGAGGACACTTTGAGCTACTTCAGGTTTTACAAACTACTTTTAAACTGAAAGGCTCCTGTGTTTGGCTAAACTGTTCAGTTCTTCTTGTGTTTTGACTGGTTTGTTTCCTTGATTGAAAGACTCATCCAGCTGTTTCACATTAAAATTAGTGAAGCATGCATGATTATAGGAGTGACCAGATCACAACAAGAACACATTACTTAAGTGAAATCCAGGTCCTTTTAATTGAAATGGTAGTTTACATATATTGTCCAAGCTTGAGGTGTCCTCCTTAACAGATTATCTGGTCACAGTAATTTTATAGTGTCTCATCTTTGCACTGCTGATATCAAGTATTGCCTGTAACTTGTCATTTCAAATTTGCTAAATTTTTCCTTATTTCTGCATATTTGTATACTTTTAATTAATATACAGGTATTATGTTTTGCATTGATGCATTGATAAGCAGTATATAATTACATATTCATAAATGATTCTGTAATATTTCCTACTACAAGCATAAACTGAAAAGAGCGTTTTGGCATTTGCACAAGTAAAACACGTTAGAAAATATATTGAGCATCAGAGGTTGTGTTGGGCTGCAACAGGACACGAACGTGATCTTATATAACTGGTAATCAGGCACAGGTGAAATGAGTCATTGTCCTTGTTTGTTTGCCTTTGCCCCACCCAGGGATGCTCATGCCTCCCCAGTCTTATAGATAAACAGCTTCTGAAGGGTTTTCTGAACCAAAAGGATTTGTAAGATCTGTAGAATTTGTTTTAAACAGAATGAAAGAAGTACTGTGGGTAGCATTGGTGGCTCACACCTTCAGGTTTGAGGGTTCAAATCCTCTGTGTGAGTGTGTGTGTGTGTCCATAAACATGCACTTAGGCTCACTGGGGCCTTGCAAGTGGCTAGAATACAGAATTGCTCATCTAATAAAGATAAAGCAATAGATGCAAGGGGAAACACAGCAAACTCAATCAATGAACTGTATAGACCTGTGGCGATCTGGGAGCTTCCCAGGATGCTCAGGACATAAGGGATGAGATATCCTGGATGAGATGAATTGATGAGTGTTTTGCAGAGCATACACCCACACACACACATGCACCCAATCACATATGCACACATAATCACACACTATGGGCAATTTAAAGACATCAATCTGTGCCCTAACTTTTCATCCACAAACAAGCTAGATATTCTTATTAACTACAGTTTTGTCCCTTTTATCCTTTTGGAAGAAAGGACAATGCACACCACTGAATTTTTTTACACCAGGGTTGACAACTTCAGTCTAGTGGCTTACGTGAGATTTTCAATTTGAGCCAAGTCTGCACACACATGTACATGTATATAATAGTTTTGTTACCTTGTCAATAGTCTGTGCGGTTTGCGAAGTACCCCAACGCTTTTGATGTAGCAAATTTTAGGTTTATAATGGAATAATATAGATTTGCTGTAAGATGTTTTGCATGAGTATGAGCGTATGAAAGCGTGAGTCTCACGCCAGATGCATGAGAGTTAGCAACCCTGTTGTGCTCTTTGTGCAGCAAGCTCGACAAATGATATCTAAGGATTAAACCAAATACAAGCATCTTCCCCTTATTTACCCTACGCTTCACAGAAACCTAGATAAGTGTGCTAATTTTGGACACTACAATGCTACTGCCTGGCTTTTGGTTGTACTGTAAAGTGTGAGTAGGAGATTTTGTGGGAAATCAAGAGGCGATTGATACATTAATAAATGTAATTATGCCGCAGTGTTCTCCTGACCGAACCCCTTTTTTCTTTCACTGTTAGCCTTTCTATTCTTCTTCAGCATTCACCTCCTATTTCGCATGTGTGCAGATAATCAAGGCAGAATGGATGAAGCCAGACTCCCAGTGTATCATTCTGGAAAACTTCAACAAAGCAGAGTCGATAACCCCAGAAATATAGGCAGGGCATCAGATGTGCCCCTGGACAAAGGGGAATATTCATTCCTACATGCAGGTGAAAATTAAACTCTGCAAAGCCTGTTGTCGTGACAACGAAAAGATGGACCAGTGAAGCCACAGGGAGCCTACAGAGCTGTTTTGACTGCATAGACTGCAGTGCTTTTAATAATGTAACTAGTAACTTGGGTGAATACACTGACACATAAGGACAGGTGGATTCCTGCAAAGGTCAAAGTTAGATGCCTCATAGACAAAGTATGATTTACAGCAAAGCTCAGGCAACTTCACTGGGCAAGAGGAATCCAAGGGAGGCAAGATGAGAACCTCTTTAAAACAGCAAAGTACCAGCAGGAGAAGGAAATCAGAGCAGCTGAACAGAACCTCTGAAAGGTTAAAAGCCACTTCTCAGCCAATGACCCATCCTCAGCATGGAAAAGCATGGAGACAATCAATAACAACAAACCAGGAAAATCACACACTCTATAGGCGACTACTTTCTGGATAGCAAACTAAGTCAGTTCGACTGCAGAGTTTACAGGTCAGCGGACAATGCACTCAATATGGGTCTGCATTTCATGCTCTAATATCTGCACTGCCTGGGGGCCATACAAAAGAATCCTGATTGTGGACTGTCATGCCAGAGCTCCTAAAAACCAGCCTGTGTGAGCTGAGTATGCTTGATCACACTTGTAGGTGGGACACAGCATATGAAAATGGGTAAACATTAGACAATAAAGCACCACAGGGCTGTGTGCTCTCACTTCCATTCTTATTTGGCACCTCCAAGGTTTGTAAAACTCTTCAAGTCTACTTATTGACAGGATGTGAAGCCATTAGCTTCCATATGCTGTCGTAACAGCCTGAAGCCGTGATGGAGGTGGTATCTTCCAAGCCCTCTGGAGAAGCAGAACAGCAGAATCAGAGCTCAAATAAGTCACAAAAATAGCTTTTTCTCCCCCAAGCAATGTCTCTTATCATTGTAATTTTTCACTTTTCACACCTACTATTTATATTTCTGCTCCACCCACTTCTATATTTAAAACGTGCATACTGCCTTGATCAGTAGATATTCGTTCCCATAAATAATTGTGTATATGTATATCTGCAAACCTACTGGGCCAGTAAAGTGTTGTTAAAAGTCGCACAAACACATAACGGGCTAAAATTGAATCATGACGCCATCCTGAATTACAAATATAATGATCTTTGATTGTCATGGGAAACTACAGAATATGCTGCATTTATTAGTCTGGAGAACATTTCTTTCTGAAGCTTTCGGCAGGTGCAATTGTGCTTTGTTCTGTGTTAATACATGACAGCTTGTTGATGCAGGGGAGAGATGGCTTGTGATGTATGCCAGTTATGAAAATGCTAAAAGCTGGTGAATAAACACATCATAGAGTACAGGTATGGGTTACAACATGATGGCCGTTCCTGTGCAATGATGAACACAGTCACAGCCAGCGGCAATGAATAACACCTCCCGAGTACAGTTATGAATGCATGTCCTGGTGTTTGTAAACCAATTTGTCCTGGCAGGAAATCAATGCGTCCATGACAAACAGCACGGTGACCAGCAAGCCTCCGGTGACGTTGCGACTTGTGGTTCCAGCCAGCCAATGCGGTTCACTCATAGGCAAAGGAGGATCCAAAATCAAGGAGATCAGAGAGGTAGCTTCTGCACTTTGCCATGTTGACAGAAAACTCATGATACATTTTATTGGGATTTAGATGCACCTAATACCTAAGGAAACAGACTCTTGTAGAGATAAATATGTTTAAACCTGCAGAAAATATGAATTTTCATAATATAATCATCACAGAATGAGGTGTAATGTAGTATAGTTGTTTTACATAGTGTTGTAAATTCCAGGATACTTATATAAATGAGAGAAATTGCTAACCCTGTCGTGTTTTGGGCTGGGTGTCTGCTGCAATTCTGTTCCTTACTAATGTGCTAAGGTGGTACTAAGATGAAGCAGTATAGTAACAGCTGGAGATGGAACAGTTTTTTGGGTTTATTAACAATGCAGACTGCCTCCTTTTTATTAACTCACCTGTCTCACTTTATAAACGTTAATACAATAGACAATCAACCTGTCCATACAAGAACAAAAGTGTCTTTGGTAAGACTCGTTTGTGTCTGTATCCGTGTCTATGTCTTGACTCAGGAAAAAAAACAATGTAGGCTACATTTTTAAATATCACGCCTGTGGTAAAAACTGCATTTTGATCAAAGTGTCTGTCAGAATACACCATGATGTTGACCTCTGGTGGACAACCTCT
>JAAGVU020020734.1:0-27995 GCA_011763525.2 Mormyrus iriodes
CGGGATAGGCTCCGGACCCCCCGCGACCCGAAATGGAATAAGCGGTTCTGGAAAATGGATGGATGGATGGATGGTTTACAATATAGTGAAAAGACTACTCATCAAAAGGAACAGATCATTGGCCTGAAAAAACCATCTGGAGCGAATGGCAAGCTCACATGTCATTTGTGAGCTGAGCATGACACAGCTCATTAGCAGAATTATTGAGCAGAAGAATGACAATTACTCAACTTCTGCCAACTCCAACCCAACTGACTGAATGCCTTCAAATGTAAATATTCCAGTGTTACTAGTGATTTATTTCTTAGTAAAGACTCCCCAATTTTGAGTGAAAAGGCAAATGCAAACAGACACTGATGGTGGAAAGGTGAGCCTGCACAGCTTTGGCATGACTTAACTTATTGTACTGTAATGTAATGTAATGTAATGTAAAGGAGAGATAGTTACATGGTTAACTGGCACTTAGTGACTGACCAGAATAACATACGACAGCTAAGCCCCAATTCAGAAAATATGATATTACTTTGAACAGATGGGCAGGGGGCGATAAGTGATATGTGATGCAGACCAATGAATGGACAATGACTTCATTGGGTGGGGGCACCTTATCCACAACAACAGTCATACAGTCCTTGTATGTACAACATAGAATAAAAATCAGTGACTGATAAGAGAAAACCATTACAGAACACTGATATAAATCTGTGAATATTAGAAAAAGTAGAGGCACCCCCAGGCCGATCTTGATATCATATTGCTTTGGTTTAGAAAATCTATAATAAGAATCACATCAACAATAAAACGTCATTCCATTGATTAATGAGACCATCAAAATGAAAGATGGGAGCTGAAGAATGTTGGCCAAGCAAAAAACATAATTAATTAACCCAAATCAGTTCAGTAGCTCAAAGACTTCCCACATGTACGAGAACATCTTACAACCATTTACTTTTTTGTCTTCTCTTTGGAACAAAAAACAAAATCAAAGTAATAATAAAGCTATCATTCAAATAACATCAAAGAAAATCTGTGTAGCACTTTAAAACCTTGATATGAGTACACAAGAGGAAGCGATCTGTCATTGTCCCCTGAAAAATCTAGCTAGAATTAGTTAAAAAGTTAGAATTCCCACAATACTTCTTCATTGTAATTAAAAGTAGTTTTTTAAAACCTACACATATCATTTTCTTGCAATTTCTTTTACAATTAAAGCTATTCACCACCTAGCACTTTAAACACTTTTGTTAAGACATTTTTTCAATCTCCAGAGAACACTTAAGTGTTTAAAAGTGGTGGCATGATCTCAGAGCTCCTTACAGGAATACTGAAAATGAAACATCAGACAACGATTGAGATACTAGTACAAGTATTACTTTATTAGCATTTTTCTTTGGGGTCAACAGTTGACTTTTCCTTCTATTTTAAATAATGTTTGAACCTTTTCTTCAGCAAGTAGTTTAGTTTAGTAAGTGGCTAATAACCAGATGTCACTGTTTAAAAATTATTAAAAAATAATTTTAGCTTGAAAAATACTTTCCAATATGTTATCTTATATTTAATATTTCACGTGGATTCAGGGGTTTAATCAGAATCGGAGAGGAGGGGAAGCCCTGTCAGGTACACAATGTATACGTGGGCTGCGGGTGGGGATGTATTGTCCTGAATAAGTCTCTCTGTACTTTTTAGTTATCATGTGTATTTATGATCACAGTCTTAAAGATGTGTTAAAAATTTGTTGCCATGTTGTGTTGGCACTTTAAAGCAATGCAAAATAAACAATATAATGTGATTAAAAGTTGTTTTTTTGATATGGTATTGCACATATTGCATGGTTAATTACATAATACTTGAATTTTTTACTTCTTACACACCTCTTACGTCTAGCAGAATCTAGCTAGTAAATGGAATTTTGGCAGCAGTAAGTCAGTCAAAAAACAAAAACATGGGAAAAAATCAAGACATATCCCAAATGTATGTCTTGTTAGAGCTACTAATTAAAATTAGTAGCTAATTAATTAAAATATGAAAGTTGATGAAAAAATATCATGTTTACACAAAACTGACATTTTATTAAAATCATTCAATTTGAAACTTTTACTAAATTTTGGGACATTAAGAAAGAAAAGGTTAACAAAGAAGGAGACAGTGCTACACTCCGGCAAGGTGCTACTTGGACATAAGGAGAGCTCCGCATATTTAAACCCTGTATGGATTACTAATATTCACAAGCAAACACTTTTTAACACAAAGACCGGCCACAAATACAATAATGGATCTATATTCATGGCATAAATATGTAGTGTATATGTAATACATTTATGTCATAGTGACACCTAATGTAAACAGCATTTTACATGCCAGCATGCAGCAAAGGACAATACATGATTCCCTGCTGCTGATAGTAAACAGCAGAGTGTCTGACTCCTAAGGACAGAAAGAGAATCTTTCACCCATGTGCCAGAATGTTCAGGTGCAACAAAGCCTGTCACTTTCAATGGATCAGTGCCGCCATAAATAAACAACCCTCGGAAACAGAGGCAACTTCAAAAATTATAATACTTGAAATGAAGTCACTGATAACTAATGAGAAACACCAGTTGAGGAAACACAACACATGTTACCCAAGTGAAGAAAATTACTTTTTGTTTTATCTGATCAAGACCAATTAACCCAGTTTCAGCTAATTAAACAATGTCAGTGAATTCATAAGATTTACCATTTCCTCATTTTAGTACTCATAAACCCCTTTTAGGTATTAATACCTCAGTTGCTATTGTAGCTACAATTATGTTTAAAAATGAAAATGAATTTGTGTATAACCATAGTCATTCATTTGCAGCAGCAGACCCCAAAGTGGAACAGCTCCCCTATTTGATGTGGATGCTGTCAAATTCAGCAAAAAAGAAAAATAACAGCCTTTTGACAATGCTACAATCAGATAGTTGTCTTCCCAGCAGTTCCTGATTTTATTCATCAGCGGCAGAGTACTCCAATCATCAGGAGGAGCTTCCTGTCATGTGCTCATCAAGAGAGACAACTGATGAGGGAGAAGAATCGCAAACATAGTAAGTCTGGATATATGCATGAAACAGCAGAGCCTGAAGTTAGATATCGACGTTTGCTAATGGTTTTAACCACGGCGTCTCCCAGATTCCACCAAAACAAATAAATGCTTTGATGTGTTTATCTACAAGGCATTGAATCCAGCTTAGATAATTTCAAAAATATGGCTCTTTATTAGGAAAAATGTGCATAGATAAGATGATTTCTTCGTGAGTAACTCTCAGCCGAAACCTAACATCACATTGTGTCTACACAATTATAAAGAATAGCAGTTAATATGCACTTCCTTCATTGTCACAATAACTATACTATAATAACTATGTTATTATATGATAAAGAGTACTGCAGGTTAAGACAACTATTTCAGGTCATCAGTCACTTATTACCAGTACTAAATTCACAGAACTTCTTATAATCATCCTCTCGTCTCTTCTTTCCTTACCTGGGGCCTGTTATCACTTTGCTGGTGTCAGCAAGTATAATTCTGCTTGTGCCTCATTTGAAACCACCTATCTTGGGCTCTTCAATCTGTCAGTTATCTGATAGGGCTGAAGATGCAAAAAGATGTTGGCTGTACAGTGGCCTGGCCGCCCCTTGCCTCAGAATGTCAGAGAGCACAAAAGAACGCAGCCATTTATCACGGAGGACAGACATATATCCCACTGATCCCTCAGACGATTCTGGAAACTGGAGCAAAAAAGGCCGCCTGTTTTGAATTGCTAGGAGAAAGTTGGTAAGCGAAGAAAAAAAAAAACTGCATTCATTCATTTCATAGCTGCCGTGCCTTTGCTTGAGTTTTTTTTTTTTTTTGGTATATCTATGTTTTATGTTGTTTTATGTTTTATGTTGATTTTATGTTATTTACCTTTTGTTCAGCACTTTGTGATCAACTCCTGTTGTTTAAAAAGTGCTTTATAAATAAATTTGATTTGATTTGATTAGATTTTTTGCCTGAGTCCTATACCACTGAGATTTACAGCAAAATAACACATTGTATCTACATTGAATTGAACTGGGACAAGACGTTCATAGCAGCTCTAGTTTTTTACACTATTTCTAAATATTTCTTGCTTTTTCATCCTTTTCTCATCATCTTATTTAATTTTGTCTTGCTTACTACATTTTGTTATTTTATTCTTGCAGTATTTCATCACCAACAATATATCCATATGAGAAGCTTGTTTCCCTTCGTGACCTCGGCCGTTCAATCAAATCCAAGCCCCAACGTCAATACCTCCATCTACCATCAACTCTACCATGAGTGTAGGCACAAGAAATTAAAAATTCTCCACAGAACTAGGAGGTGACAGATGACTGAGCTGTGTGGTGAGAACTTCAATAGCCTATATCACTGAGTACATCAACTTCTGTATTGACATAACCATTCCCTGGAAACGTTTGTTGTTCCCCAAAATAACAAGCCCTGGATAACAGGATATCAAAACACTCCCAGACAACAGCTTTGCAAAAAGGGGAATAGGGATGAGGTGAGATCGGGGAGAGGAAGACAGAGAGAACTGAATGTAAGCATGAGGTGGGTTCAGAAATGGGTAAGGAACATGAGTATGGCAATGTGGATGTCCTTGGTGAAGCCAGGAACCAGGATAGCAGCTGACAGGTTAATTCTGTTGTTTAATAGGTTTTATACAGGCACTCTCAGCCACGTGTGGGGGGGGGGGGAGAGTCATGGAGCCATACCCGCCTCCAGAAAGCATCCAGCATTACTCTCCTCTGTCAGCCACTACATTTATCTCAGGTCAGACCATCACTTCCACTCAGTTTAGAGAGTGTGGATGGCAACACATGGGCCCTGATGACATCAGCTTAAAGCCTTTATATTCTTTGTATATGGGTGGTACAGTGTTTTCCAAACACATAACCAGGGTTTGTTCTCATGGCTGGGCCATTTTTTTAACATGGATCTGCAGGTTAAGATTCTGTGGCGGTGATCAGTAGGTCACTGATTCAAATTTCAAAGCTGGCAGACTGATACTGACATTAGGCCTGAACAAGGCACTTACTCCAATAGCTCCAAGGCCACTAGATGACCCTGTGCTGTGACCCCCAAGCTTGCGCTCACCTGTAAAAGTGTCTGTGAGTCTCATGGAGAGCAAGATTGAATCAGCTAAAACACAATTTCCCCATGAGGATGAATGAAGGATCACCATAGACCTTTGACAGGCTGGTCCATTACCATCTTAGACCTCTTAGAAAGGACTTACTAGACCCTCTGCAGTTTGCATAAGAGTCACACATGAGTATGAAGGATGACATCCACCTGCAAGTCAAGCAGTGTCATTCTCCTCTTCGATTTATCCAGCACAATTAGTACCATCTAGCCTTCCCTGCTAAGCAAGAACCTCAAAGTAATGCTGGTCGAAGATGCCAATGGTTACTTGGATCACAGATTACCTCACTAAGCAACTACAGTTCATCTGCATCAATAATTTATGCATGATCTGATGTAGTTCTGACCAACAAGGGAATGCTCCAAAGGAAACTACAGTTATTATTCCTCATAATACAGATACCAGGTACAACACATGCCATCTTCGAAAATTCTGTGGGATGCCAGTAAAGGGGCACAGTAGTCTAATGGACAGTTTTCTTAGCTGATGTTAAGAAGCACTTGCAGATTAATGCTGGAAAGGCAAAATAGCTATGGGTGGACTTCAGGTCAAGCAGCAAGCTGCTGATGATTGTCACCATCCAAGGAGCGTAGAAATGGTACGGTTTTATAAGTCCCTTTTAGTCTACATCAGTGACAGGCTGGGCACCACAATATGAAGTCGGTACACAAGTGCTAAGTAGGCTGCTGTTCTTGAGGAGACTATGATCCTTCATTGTGTGCAGCAAGCAGCCACTCATTTTATGAGTCTGTCACAGTCAGTGCAATGTTCTTAGCTGCTTTTTGTTATGAGAAGGTGAAAGTAGCTTGTAAGCAGAACAAACTTTTCAGAAAAGCTAGCCCTGCATTAGGACTGAGTTTGGAAATGGTGGCGGAGGGAAAGGTCATGTCTAAACTGTACTCTGTTCTGAATAATGAGGTTCATCCTCTCAACAGGGAGCTGGTACAGTTGAGGAGCACCTTCAATCAGTAGCTCATCTCCCTAAGATGCACAATTGAGAGATTCAGGTGCCCCTTTGTGCCTACTGTGATTAATTTGTTCAGTACTTCCAGTCTCCATGTACCTAACCCTTCCTGATTCAGATCACAGTAACCCAACTAAATCGCAGGCATCACTATTGTTCCACCTACAGGAGATTATGCACTTTCCACAGTTAGAAGGCATGTTTCTACTGCACTCATACCATCTGCACTGCACTTTACACATCTTTTGTCATTGTTTTTTTTGTTTGTTTGATTCTTTTGTTTTGCTGTTGTTGGACAACTAAAATTTTCCCCGCTGGGAATCCGTAATATTCCACCTTCTCGATCAGATTTTGGGAGAATATTTTCCTTTATTTAAAAGCTGAATTACGCATCAAAATATTCAGCATATACACGTAACCCAGTGAATGTTATGTACAAAACATGTACTGATTTTTGACACCAAGATTAGTCAAGACCAAAATTAGCATACCATCCAATTCAAATGGTGTGTAAAACTGAAATCTTTCTTAATGATAGGTAAAAAGAGCCATATTGTTCTGTGAAGAGGGTATTTACACACCAAGGGGCACCCACTTTGATAGCAGATGCTGATTGACTTCATTTGTTTGGTTTTCAGGCTGCTGAGATGGGGGACATAATTGCTGCATCTGTGAGACAGCTCCAAACAATGGCTGCCTCAGGAGACAGGGCCGAGTTAGCAGTGCACCACAGGCTTATCTAATATATTACTCAAAAGGCCCCCAATCCTTCATTACCAAACACTAGGAGTGTAATGGTACACAAAACTCATGGTTTGGTACAAAGCTCAGTTTTGGGTGCATGGTCTGATACAGTTTTGGTACAGCAAGGAAAACAGAATGCTTTGAAATTATTTATTATTAAAACTGCAAACCCTATCCATCCATCCATCCATCCATGTTCTGTATCTGCTTGTCCTATTCAGGGTTGCAAGGGGGTTCAGAACCTATCCTAGAGGCTACGGGTACAAGACAGGCAACAACCCAGGAAGGGGCACCAACCAATCATAGCTGCAAACAAACTGCAACGCTGCAAAATAAAACATAATTAATAACAAATGTACACTTTGAAAACAATTATGTAAATAATAATAATAAAGATATATACATATATATATATATATATATATATATATATATATATGTATAATTTTCTTGCAATCATAATGAACAAAATTCCGTATCAGCTACTACTGATTGTGGCTGCATATCTGTAGCAATGAACCACAGAGCCCCTAGGAAGTCATGGGAGAATAAAACAATGAATGGGAGGAGAAAAAAATAATGAGTTCTTTTGCGGGATTTCCCCCTGCTTTTACATTATTTCATTAAACTCAGAATACTTTGGCGTTAGGCCTACTATTAATAACGGCACTGTGTCCATTCAAAGTTCAAAGGATAGAATTAATGGACTAATAAGTATAAAACTAAATAACAGAGGCATGTCCAGTAAAGTGTGCTTTAAGTCAGTGCTTCTCAAACGGGTCCTCGGGGACCTCCAGACAGACTTTGACGTGGTGGTGTAGTCTCATGTGAAATTATGTGTGTAAGTTTAATCTATGAGTTTTTTGCATCTCCCTGCTTATCTAACATAAAGATCACAGTTCCTGTTGTGCAGTAGGAAAGCGACATACGAAATTGACCAGGAACTGCTCCCCACTCTCAACACCAGGAACTAGGTTCCTGAACTTTGGTGGGAAAGCGCCTGTAGAAGCTGTGGAGCAAAAATAAATGAGCAAATGGAATTATTTTTGCATCTCAATTAAAGTAAATTCATGCATGAATATCTTTTTCACTCATGTCTCCATATATCTGCATCGGAAAATCTGACTGATAACCAATATGTTTTTGTGTAATGTCATCGGTACCGGTGGTGAAACTTGCCAGCAATTATCAGTAGAATAGCATGATATTGTTTTTTATTATGTGTAAAACTAAAGAGTGATCCACTGGCCAGATTTAAAAATGAATTATAAGCATGTCATGGGACGTGTAAGTAAAATATAAATAATAAATATGTCCTGTGTTTTCAAGCCATACGATCCTTCCCTTCATCCACCCATTTTCTGAAACTGCTTGTCCTATTCAGGGTCGTGGGGGGGTCCAGAGCCTATCCCGGAGGCTATGGGCGCAAGGCAGAGAACAACCCATGATGGGCACACTCACACATGCACACCTATGGACAATTTGGCAATTCCAATTAGCCTCAGCATGTTTTTTGACTGTGTGTGTGTGTGGCGGGGGGGGGGGGATCCAGGGTACCTGGAGGAAACCGATAGTTCAAAATGCTGCTGCATAGTTTTTTACTTGAACAAGTAAGCATGATCATATTTATTCCATCGTGACCTCTCTCCATTGGCTCCCAATTCATTTTAGAGTTGATCTTGGGATTTTACTGTTCATTTATAAGTCATTGAATGGATCATCACCATCATATATCGCTTATCTCCAACATCCCTACATTCCTGCAAGGCCCCTTAGGTCTTCTGATCAGAAGCTGTTAAATGTCCCAAGAACAAGATTGAAAAAAGGGGTGATTGCCCAGTTTCTGTGGCAGCACCTAAACTGTGGAATATCTTACCTCTTCACACTAGGACTGCACCTACATTGGCTACTTTTAAATAACTACTTAAAACACATTTTTATTCTTTGACTTTTATTTCCTTACTCTAATAACTCTATTTTGCCTTTTAATGTATGTTTATTGGTTTCTATGCTGTACAGCACTTTGGTCAATGTTTTTTGTTTTCAATTTACTGCATAAATAAAGTCGACATCGACACATTGGAAACAAAATGGTTGTGAGCCGGCCAATGTCAATTATGAGGATTTCATTAATTCGTTAAATAGTCACCGCTAACATAGAATAAAATAAAGTGACTTCAAGTCTGGAAGTTTATTTTCTTTATTTCTGGCTGGGTACAACAACGGCGAAGGAAAAAGAGTAGACAGAATATCTCAGTGTATAAGTATAAAACTCATGCTTATTATTCATCTTTTACTATTATAAATCGTTTATCATTATATTATTTTTGGCATGTAATGGTAACATTAAGCAATTATGTTGCTCTGAGCTATATTGTTAACATTACTGTGCTGTTGTTGATTGCATGTAAGTGAATGTGTTTTAGAGGCAAATGCTACGTAACCATTGTTGGCAGCGCTCACTAGATAAAACTTCTCTCTGGACTCTGGATTTTTTTTAACAGTTTGGGAATTCTAAAGGATCCTTTACCTTTGTCATAAACACTGCCACTGTTTTAAAGCCAATTCATACTTCACATTTCCATGTTTTCAGTCGTGCATGGGGGAAGTGCTGTAAATTTCTTCATCAGGGGTTGGCTGCTTGCGGTGTGCATGTAGCCCAGATGTTTTTGTCTAGCAGAAATTGTGCACAAAGACTGTACATGTGCAAGATAATTGACTGGGTATTTCCAGTTGGCAGCATATGTCATGCCCAGATTGTCATTGATGTAGACTAAAAGATACTTATAAAGCTGTGCCATTTCTACTCTCCTTGGATGGTGACAACGGTCAACGATGAAAGAGTAGAGGAACAATAGTTGTTGTTGTATTTTAAAAAGCACAATTCTGGAATTTTGAAATCTTGCCGATAAAATTCAGCAAGCAGGGGGGGATTGCTGGCTAATTTTGTTGTAAGGTTTTCAAAATACCGTGGTACGCCATATTACTGTAATACCGTCCTAGCTTAGACTATTAACTTTAAAACTGTTCATGAAAGTTTACCTTTTCCACTACACTGCTTGTATTTTTGTGTGTTGCAATACATCTGTCCTCTCCTGGTCTGGTGGAATACTACTGCTGTACGCATACACCAACCGTGACCATCTGCAGCCGCAGCCAAATGTAGTATGGACACAAGCTCCCTTGCACACGACCTTCTGCAACCTGAAAGCGTACACGGAAAAGTGAAGTATGAATTAGCCTTTAGCCAACAACAGCACACCTGACCATAACAAACGCAGTAAAAGTGCACAGACAGTACACACAGAGTATCGTACTAGACAGGAAACTGTGCACCAATATGGCAGATGACGGCCTTTGCTTGGTATGGATTGTGCTGAGTGACGTCACTTGCACACCTCCTACAATTATTTTTCAGCCCAATCTGAATTTCTTGGCAAAGTGCCTTTCATGTCATGGGAAGACTTGCAGAGGCTCTTTCTGCCTTGCTCTGGTTATACACATATTTAGATGATGTTGTCTCAAATGAGTTAGAATATCTGCTTGTGTTTACCAGCAACATATCTGAGCTCGGTATAATACAGCCAACACACAGTCTTATCCAGAACAATCTCTCCAATGATGGTGTACTTTATTAGGAAACCAAAATGTTCCCAAAATGCTAATCATAACCGACTTTTACCAACATTAGTCATAACCAACTCAGAGCCACAATTAGCGTATTGTTTTCCATGATGAACATCTATTTGCAAATTTAGATTCCACCCGTTTCAATAAATGTATTCATTAGTTTCATTGTGCGTACCGAACCAAAAATGATGTACTGTATGGTACATTACTACCGTTATACTGTTATAACCCTACCAAACTGCACAATGAGAATTAACTTGGGTTTTCTAGATTCCTATGATCAATATACATTAAATCATCCTGAGTATGAGGGTCAAAAGTGTTCCCAGTCAAGTGCTTTATGCTATTTCCTTCAGACTGAAGTTTCTTCATAATCGGAGACCTGCCAGCAAAAGAAATATATGCCGAACTAGCATTGGAAACTGAAGGTGCAAGCCAAAAAAATCACTACTGATGTTGATGATGACTGAGACTTTTATTCATTAACGATTATTCATTTTATCTAATCACTAGGGGTGTTGTTGATGATGACTGAGACTTTTATCCATTAACCTCTCTACTCATGAAACTCACGGTTAAGCTGGCCGTATATTTCAGACAAAATTGATAGAATCGACATTGTTTTGACGAATCGACATCATATGACATGCAATCATCACAGTGATCACCGTTTCAGCGTACCGCCTGTGCTGGGTTCCAGAGGTGATCTGATCCCACCCGCTGTCCATGATTAGTTTACATAAATGTGATGCCACAGTGTTGGTCAGCAGGACTAATTTTGGGGTTAATGACATGCTTTGCCACTGTACCGTACTTTAAATACCATAAGTTAATAAATGTATTTGTGTATTTCTGGTAATAGTAAATGTCAAAACTGCATAATGTTTGCCGTGGAATGCGTGTGTTTCATTAGCATGTAACTGTGAGTGTCGTGTAAATTGTTGGCTTCCCTGTCTGTGCCGCTGCTAGTATTAAACTAATAGTGGCTGTTAATAAACAGAGCAACTTCCATTTTAAAAAAGCTCTCATCTCCTTTATTAAAATGACTCACGCACTCACAACAATACATATATTTCCACTCTGTATGTGGGTCCGCTACGTGTTAAATAATATTAACTGACCAAAAGTAATTATGGTTTCATTTAACAATGCACTCACGAAGGAAAAAGGAGAAACCGGAAAAAGTATGCACTCCAGACAAGTAATATTTTACCATTGATATGTAATTCACAACCTTGGAACACCATTTTAGAATTCAGGAGAATGGCAGGGTTTGACAGGAAGTCTGCTCTGCACTGGCTGACTATGACTGTACTGAGTAACAGAATTGGCACTGATGACACATACAAAGTATTTAAATATCTGGCAAGGATATAATCTTCAGGACAGCAATAACAAGCAGTTGCAAGATGTTCCCCCTTTATCTGAGTAAAATGTGTCAACAATTAATCACTGCATGTAATAATACTCTCAGTGCTCAGACAGACAGCTTAACAAAAAAGAACTAAAATATCTGTACGTATAGTTACACACTGGACAATAAAAGGATGGGATTTTTGTTTGAGGGACAAGCTTTGTTTTAGCGGGCAGTTTAATTAGGTAGGTGAGTTCGATTTTTTGTCTTGCTTTGTACATGAGCTACTCAATCTCAATTCAGTTAGTTCTGCATTCTTAGCTAATTTGTTAGGCATTTGGCATTAGGCATTTTTTATTCATGTAAATAAACCCTCCCCCCAAAGTCTGACCTTTTAGCCTCGATTGAAATACCCTTGGCAGAGAATTTCGGGTTACGCTGATATTCATTAAAAAGGTCAGCAAACTTTAAAATTTAAACATATAAATGAAAACATATACAATCATAGAAACTATTAACATTCAGCTGAAAAGAATAATTAAACACTATTAGATTTTAATATGATAAGGAATATGAAGTTACTGAAGCTATTATTCACTGATATCAAGCCTCGTATGTGGCGCAGAAGGCTACCTCAGAGCTACTGGGTAAACAAGAGATGATATCAAAACACAGGAGGGCAAGGGGTGATGAAAGACTATGCAAGGTCATGCATGTGTGAGGTGGGGTGGGAGGTGACAGAAACAGGAAATTGGACAGCCCCGATTATATTGCCAGGCACGTCACACTCAGCACACATATACCAGGATGAAAAAAGACCATTTTTCTCATGTTAGAGACATTCATTAGTTAAATTCATTTACGTGTGATCAGTACTTTTCAGTCTACTTCTCATTGCTGAATATTCATAAAAAGTTTGGGGGTGGGGAACAGCAGTTATGGCAGGTATTGAGTAATTAATACGAATGAGAATCGAAAAATAAAGGCAACTTACAGTACCCTTTAACACCGGTAACTGAGTAAATTGACATTACAGTTACGTCACTTCTCGTAGAACCTCTTTTCATGCAATTGTGGAGGTAATGAAACAGCTGTGGTCTGAACATCTTCCACATCCCCCTTACAGCCCAGATCTAGCACCATGCAACCATTCCATCTTCATTCCATTTAAAGAAGCTCTACATGGTTGCAGGTTCAGTTCTGATGATGAGGTTAAGAAAGTGGTACACACCTGGACTTGGGAGCTGAAAAGTGTCTCCCAAGGAATGAATAAGCTAGTGAAACGATACAAGAATGTATCGACCTGCAGGGAGACTATGTGGAGAAATAATATAACCATTATGATCATTTGCTCACAGTTACCTGTATTAAAGGGTAAGTCGCCTTTACTTTTTGATTCTCCCTCAAACATATAATTAAAATTTGTAGAAATACTTAAATTATTCATTCAATAAGAAAATTACAGAATATGTCATTCCATTTGCTTATGTTCTTGCCTAGATGCTATGATTAGATGATGGAATAAGTCTGGGAAATGAGGAAAGAAAACACTTAAATTGCATTAAATTCATTCCCCAGCACCTCTTTAATGCCAAAGCTGCACGTAAAGGCAGTTAGATGACTCATAACAATTTTAGTATTAACACATCATAATTAGCATAGTTCAAGGAACCATTTCCAGTGACAAGCAGGGGAACCACAGGACGTCTGGCGGAATAACAGTTCACTGAACAGAAAAACTGAGAAGAGAAGGACAAACAAATAAAAATCCTAAGCATTGCCACAGTAAAGAGATTTTAAGCATGACCAGTTAGCATAATCTGGAACATAAAAAGAGATGCTTCCCGTATATCTAGAGAGTGCCAACAGCAGCACTAATGCCGTTCTAATGACCTTTCAGCGCCTGTGTTGATATTGGATAGAGCCGTCTAGTCCATTTACAGATCAGCTTCCCCCTGACACAGAGTACACTTTTACAGTCTCCTAATGGTTCACAGAGAGTATAAGAAACACCTTTCGTAACTTGTGGAACAATAATAGTGTCCATCCATCCATCTATTTTATGTAATAGCTTGTCCTTTTCAGGGTTGCGGCGGGGTGCCGACCCATCACAGGGCATTATAAAAATAATAGTGTACAGATAACAATTACCGCACAAACCAATGTATTGTGTAATTCAACAAAGTGCTCAAGGGCCAGTAGTGTAACTAAAATGTACTTCAGCAGCACTTCATGGAGTACTTAGAACAGCAAATAGGGATGCTTCAGAAACAGCGTGAAAAGTTCTGTACATTTCCAAAGTGCATTCACATATATCCATCTTAGATATTGCAATATTTTAGAATGTGAATTCCCAGCATGACAAATATATAGCAGCCATAACACAGAAAAGCATTTAACAACACAGATGCCAAGTAATTTCAAATGAAAAAGGCATGCCTTTATTTGCTAATTTGCTAAATATAATTAACACCTCTCAACTGGCCAACCATTTATTTAAAAACAGCATAATGTGCAGCTTAAATTACAGAATCCTGTAACAAATCGGAACATAAAACAGTCACTAAAACTAAGTGGTACGGAGTGAGCAAGGCTGGGTTTTCAGCTGTCAGAGAGAGGCTTTTTGAACACAGACTGTCCAGTCTTTTTCCACATCATATTTAACTTGCTGTGACCTGTACATGATCCACTGTGAGTGGGCAGATAGAATATACATAATGACCTTGATTGCAGTTAAAAAATAGCTTGCATTCAGATAGGAAGCCTCATGTATGTTAGACCGAGAGGCAACCCTGTCTGTGCTGGGGGCCAGCCAGGTACCCTGGCTCCAGCAGGGACACTACACACCATCAGCACTGGTGCGCCAGACATTCAGACAGGAAGCCTGATGCATGTTAGGCCTTTGTTGGGGTGCCAGCCCGTACCCTGGCTCCAGCAGATTCGGCACTGATGTACCAGACATTCAGCCAAGGAGCTGTGCAGATAGCTGGAGGGCAAAATAAGTCTCTGGAAAAAGACAGGCCTCACATAGCCTGCAATTCACAATGATAATTATTTTTTATCATAAAGATTAATATAGAGACTAGTGTTTTTTTAGTTTTTATTAAAGGTTTTTAAGGGAAGGACTGAACACAACTCTAGATCAGTTTTAAGCTGGATTCTACTGCATATGGATTTGAAAAGTTCTTTGTGATCCTTTATAAAAGGGCTTGCTGTGGAAAGTCTCTGGGGTATTCTTGTGCAATTTCAGTGAAAGATATGAAGAGCTACCAAATATCAGAGCCCTCAGGGAGAGGTCTATAAGTGTTACATTATACAGTACTCTGAGGCAGTTCTTTTTACAGTAAATCTGTGATTGCTCATACAGTTCTGCATTGTCTGGAGGCCATGTAATTTTTACATTTGTCCATAAAATCGTTATGTTAAATACTCACCATAAGCACCACATTTATCCAAAACTGTATATTTGTATAATAAAATAATCATGTTAGGGACAAATTCTTTTCTTTCAGACCAAGTATGAGTACTCACTTTCTGGTACTCACCAATACCGATACCAATTATGGCTGGGAGATGGTTAAAAAATATGCCATAATTTAATAAAAAAATATCAAGATGATACCAAATTCACCCCCTCCCACACATACACACACACACATACACATGTGGCATAAATGAGACACAATTTTGTTAGGAGAAAAAAACATGACAACACTTGCCCACTGCAGAGGGGATGGGGAATGGGGTGAGTGTTCTGCTTAATACGAACTAATGTCGGTATCGGTGCATCCCTAAATTATGTGAACAATAAATTCATCTGGGCTTTTTCCAAAGAGTCTCTTTTGTTCTATGAATATCACAGTAAAACATATTCTGAAAGATGAACAGCTGGCCAATTTATGGATGAAAACACTTGTCGGGAAAAACGACAGGCTTTGAAATGCTGAAAGATTGGCATCTTTATCAATGAAATGGCACAGTCAAATTTTATAATTCTGTTAAACTTTTGGAGCGTGGAGCCTCCTTTCTCAGGCCTAGTTTCCATTTTACTTGCCTTGTTACTTTCAGTGACTGGGTCAGCCCTGCTGCATCCCTAATGGCTGGTTGATTCAGGTTAGCTGTAAGTAAGGCCTTATGTGGAGCTGCTCTGCTGCTTCCGGCCCCATGACAAAAGGTATGGCGAATGGAGGTCCCTATATCCAGAATGAGCAGAAGCAGGCAATGTAGGAGTCACATCCAATGCATAAAATATGCAATACTGCTTCCAACATATCTTGCATATTAATAATAATACAGCATCCTAGTGTTTTATGAATAAACATGCAATCTCCTGTGGAATAGGTTTTCTGCAGAGCACCCAAGCAGGCATACTTGCTAAAGGTGAAAGAGCATCATTAAAATGCAATGGAAATAAATTTACTACGGTTAAGAGCATGAGTGAGTACACTACAATAGTGACATCACTTCACTTAAAGCAAAATCAAGCACTTGGCTGGTTTCTTTGGATAGGAACTTAGAATAATCCCCTTGGTTGTTAAGTTGTGCTATTTTCAGCAATCCAGATCCAGCCCCCAGTGAGTGTCAATTACTGGGGCAGTGTAGCTGTTGTGGCACCATTAGCAGCGAGGTGTTTGTTGAGCTGTGCTTACAGTACTGAAGAGTGTGAAACGGTGGCTCCAGAAAGGGAATATCTGCCAGCACAATGAAACTATAACCTTGAGCCCTTTATATGAACTGTTAAAACATCAGCGTGAATAAATAACTTCTTAACCTGATGAGATGGCCACCTCCCCCAAAATGTAGCACACATATGCAGGTTAAAGTGCAGAGCTTTGAAATGGAAAAGCCTCATAGAATAATCCATAATCCAGCAATAAGCTTCATGGACAAAAGGTGTATGGTAAAACCTTCAGGGATCCTAGTTTTGAATGACATAATGGATCCGTATGTATATGTACATGTATATGAACTAGGGAGTGGATGCTCTGCATATAATTAAATTCAGATAACAGTGTACCTGTACAGTTTAAAACTCCAAGGAGTGGAGTGAAGACAAAAAACAGCAATTTTCCCTGTTTGTCTTGAGGGACCAGGACTGTTTAGGAAGAAGGAAAACACCCCTTGGACCCAGTTGCCCCCTCTGCCACTTTCCTATACCCATCACCAAGATCTCTTGGCCTGCTTAAAACCTGTTGTACAGAGCAGAGTAAAATGGCCAAATGATCTTACCTGAGATTTTACTTTCTTAAGATCTTGAAAGAGCATTCTTTTGTTGCCTGATGATGACACATGCAAGGGACGCAGCTAGAGATTTTCATGAAAGCGAATCATATTGGGCCCCCAAGCCAAGCCCCCCTCCCCCCTCCCCTTTACAGTGCCCCTGGCATTATGGAATCAAACTCCAAATGATGGTTAAAGTGCAGTTAGATGTGCTACCTAGCAAAGCTTTTTCAACTGTGCCTTTAAGGGTCTCACCCACAAATGGAGAAATGTCACTTCATCAACGTAGCCAAAATATGAGCAAAAGAGGTCACTCAGGTCTAATCAATCCAAAGCAGAGTCTCTAATAACGAAAAAGCATGTGTAAGTGCATGGGGCTGGAAGGATGTTTGATCAATATGAGAAGCTGGAACATACTGAATATTGAGCATAAAGCCACTGTCACTGCTAATGCAGCTCAAGTTCAAAACTCAAAACATATTCAAAATTGACCTGTGAGACTTGCAGAAGAACAAGCAGTACAGCAGAAGATTCCACTAAGTTGGGTGAATATTGGTTAAATGGACAAAGTATAAACAGGGACACTTATATGTTTAATACTCCATACCTTTACACTTCTGTGGTCTACTGACTTAAGCTCAGTCGTTGAACTTTCAATAATAATTGTATGTTTTGATATTTATAATTAGTATCATAGCTGTAAAGTGGGAGAGAAAGCAAAATTTCAAAAATTGTCCCAATTCAGCAATATCCACCCTAGTATACCCCCAGAACCCCAAAGGCCTTTGCCTCAGGTATTAAGGGACAGCCTAATGGAATCCTCAAAGGAACATGAAAAGCAAGTAACACAGATCTCATTCCCTTTTAACGTTACTGTTGAAACCTGTGCATCCAGCTCCTGCTACCATACAACTTGCAATGTCCAGCTAGCTATTAAATTAGCTTTACATCACTCATGACTAGGACACAAGAAAATGTAGGACTCTACAATAAAAACAGATATGACTGAAACTCATCCATTTGGATGCATGTATCGTCATACAAACAATTTATACAGTATATCAGAAGCTTCAGAAGTGACATACAGTTGAGAAAGCAGGGTCGGTCAGGATCTGGAAAAGTTGGGGTCAAGAGCCCAAGGGTGAAATCACTCTGCTGTCCACGGGATTTGAACAAGTGACCTTCTGATTATGAGTCCGAAACCACTAAGCCTGTTACACTGATACACAGTGGTGACAGAATATACAAACCAAAAATACAGTTTTTTGGTTTGAGTTTACCTATTCAGAATACTAAGTATGCTCTTTAAATTAATATCGCTATGACAGACCCTAGAGGAGCTCGCAAATGACCACGGTTCTGGTTTATTAAACTTTGTGTAAATTTCATTGCTAAACAATCTGCTCACACAGAAACAGAAAATGGCAAAAATGTGATTTATCAAATCTGGTGAACGCACATATAAAATTTCCCTTCAAATAATCCAAACTATCCTGTAAATGTGCGCCCATGCATGAGCCTGAGATCCTGCCCCCAAATAGCCATGAATGGTCAATGAAAATAGGCTACGCACTCATATGATAATCAAATCAAGCCGTTCTGGGTGCAAAGTACGACAATGGTGAAATTTAGGGAGCCTAAGCACATATATAATTAAGCAATCATAATTAAGAAAATTCTGTCAGTGCTACAGAATGCACTGTACCCAAAATTTAAAAAATGGGCTGAATCTGAAGATTACTACGGCTAAGAGCATGAGTGAGTACACTACAATAGTGACATCACTTCACTTAAAGCAAAATCAAGAATCTAAGGAAGAGTGAAAGAAACTACTCACAGTACACAGGGCCAGTGTAATTGTAACTGCTAGGGGAAAACCGACATCTTTGACCTCAAACTTCAATATCCGTACAGCATTTATAACGGGGAATGCCCTATTATGTGATGTTGTGCCAGAGTAGTTGGGAGATGCTGATGTGGTACATGAAACTCAAAATGAACGAATCAGAAGTTGACCCAGACCGACAAGCTACTATATTTATATACTGTTTCAGTGGCATGGATGATTTGCCCATTATTAGAATGAAGTGGCTTTCAACTGACAACAGTAGCTGCATTATCATGCATTTCATTACCTACATCCACTACTGTCTGCTGTACTGATGCACACATACTGCATTTGATAAATAAACTTTGCAGCTGATTGCCCTGATTACATTTGGAAAACCGTACATCGCTGAAAATGTAGTTTTAACATTTGCCTGATCACCCAAAGTGCAGTGATACATACGTCTCATGCAAAGCAGGCGAAGTGCAAAGACATTACACATAGTGCAAACAGTAAACAAATAAGTAAAGTAATCTTGCTGGTCCATGAAAACTCATTCCTTCGAATCCTTCCCTTACATAGTCACTTGTAAGAACACCATAATGTGCATTATGCTTATGTAGATACAGTGTCTGATGCCTAATTAATTTTTACTACTGACATTTTCAATTCATGGAAAAAGGTGACAAAACATAGTATTAGCAATAGCAAATTAAAATGTTTAAGGCAAATACATAGTGCTTGGCTTACATGTGTGAATGGAAAATCAATAATCCCACTTAATATTTTTAGATTTACAGTTTTTCATGTCAAAATAGCCTGGTGATATAAATTGTTGGCACGCACATAATGTTAGCTTCGCTGGGTTACTTGCAGTTCCCTGCTTTACAGTGGTTGTTGTCTTTTCCTGGTTTGCCCAAAATATTGCATATGCTTGCCCCTGAGTTTTGAGTTTTTGTAAATATAGACTACATATTTTTCCCATTAAATTTGTTTGATAAATCTCAGATACTGCCTGAATAGGTGCGCACTTCTTTTTTTGCATACAGAACTTTGATAAATGAGACCTCACGAGCCTGTATCATAAAGCCGGATTTCTTGCTTAGCTAGATTACTTGTTGGATTTAAGGTACTCAAGTTCAAACAGATTTTATCTTCATTCACTTAAATTTTAACTCAGACTACATTAAATCTGGCAAGTTATCTGGCTAAGCAAGAAATTTGGCTTTGTGATACAGGCCCCAAGTGTTCCTGTTGAGTGGAAAGAAAAACGTCATTCCCCAAATCTAATTCAAAGCTCAAAAACAGGGCAGCATGAATAGGATATAATAGAAGGGCATAGCTTAATGCCTCCAGCAGTCTAGTTAGGTGCCTGCAGATTGCCTGTTACCAGCAGTCGGAGGTGTGTGACTTCTCCAGTCTCTCCTATCACATGAAGAAACATGCGAAGAAACCAATTGTTTAAGTAAGTATTGTATTTGAGGTGCACAGGCCTTTCCTTTGGTTTTCCCAGCCATTCTGGGGGACAGCATATTCAGGTGGCCTATTCAGAATCAGAAACAGAACTGAACAAGATACAACGATTAAAATGGCACAAGACAAAAGGCGCAGAACAGAAAAAGCTAGGTATGTCGCTATCAATAATTATTAATAATTAATACTTTGGCACCCCTAATGTCAACCCATAACAGTCTAAACTTTGCACGTCAAATTGGTTTGATATTTCCTATATTGACCTTTCTATATAATATACAACCATCTAAGTTATACCCCTGTAAGTACAAACTTACTGCTGTGTGCATTTTAAAAACTACTATTGGACCCATTATTAAAAATTAAAAATTAATGGCACTGAAAAGTTTAAGAATTACTGCAAGAAATGCAAGACTCCTGGTCACAAAGACAGCTTTGTGAGTGAGGCAGGCTGCTGAGACAATGATGTGCGCAGTACCCAAGCCAAGACATTTAATATTAAAGATATAGTATACACAAACAAATATTATGTCACTAATACAAACATTGTAAACATTTACAATGTGGATTTACGAGGAGAAATTCAGTATCCATTCAAGCTCCATTTTATCATAGAAATTCTGTTTTTGTCTCACCAAAAAAGGCATGCCTTTATAGATATGACCTCATTACTGAGACGACAATTCGGACTGGACTACTATCACCGAAAGAGGTCCGTGTTCGCTGAAATACGGAAGGTAATTTGCTCCTCAATTTTTATTCTTGAAGCTCGTAATAATTACAGACGTGGCAGTTTTGGATGGGATTAAAATTACGGCCCACGTCAGTAATTGCTTCAATTACTTTACGTCCCCAGGTAAAACTAATCCTGTGTGAATAGGGCTAAAGATTCCACGTGGAGACTAACTTGCAGAGGCTGTTTCTGCTTACTCCAGTCGTACACCGATATAGATGATGTTGTCTCAAATGAGTTAGCATACTTAATGTTTTTCCAGTGACATTTAATGCACCGAAGGCCACATGCCACCTGTTATTGTAGTGTTAAGTACATCAGCAGGTCTAGACCATGCTGACATCAGGCCAGGATATGTTGGTGCTATCCTGGTTTTCCAATGGCCTGGTTTTGGAGGTTGAAAATGAACTTTAATATGGTTTATGTCATATGAAAGTTTAGGAAGGCAAATAATCAGTCACTCCGAAAATGTCAGAACAACTTATCAATATTTACACTATGTATACTGTCTGTTTGTTTTGGCCCTGATTCCTCTATTTTCATAAGTCTCTCTTTAAACGGGTGACAATGATGACCGTGACAATACTGTATAAATGCAAATTTGGAATTGACTGTGTACCATAATTCCCAGGCTCAGAAATCTCCCATGAAGTCTTTATCTTGCATAAGAAAATGGAAATTCCTTCTTCACTAAACATGAATTGATAGTAGGGGTGTAACAGCCCAGCAAAGGTGTCTATACAGGTCTATATCATGTCGGTTGGTCCAGAACTCTTTCTGAACATATTTGGGATGTACAAAGCTGCTTCAATTTCTGAACGTCGGGCCAAGATACTTCTTGAAGGTCTGGTCAGAATGGTTTTGTACGTCCAAGGATGTTAAATCCAGTCTATTAAAGAAAAAATTACAATGAGGGATTTTGGGCTGAGTTATCAAAAACTTAAAGCCACTGTGACAAACAACAAATTAAAGCCTAGATGGATGTTGAACATAATCACATGACTACCTGTTCATTCATACCAGCATTGTATTTGTAGGTCAGCACTACTTTTGCCACTTCTGATATGTTACTGGTGGACACTGAATTCTGGCGTCATTCAAACTACAGGAACAGGGCTCAATTTTAACTGAGGATAAAATCTGTTGACAAGTTTTAATGTGACTGTCAAAAGAAACGTGAATTAGTGGGTTTCAAAGCACAGAGCTGATCATAAACCCCTCCTAGGCTAACTCAATAGCACTCCTTCTACAAGGAACAGCAGCAACCTGTAGAAAACCTCTGAAAACGTTTTAGCGAAAGGATTTAATTCCTTCATCAAACAACTGAAATTGGCTTTAATCTATATAGGTAGCTTTATTTAACATAGCTATCTTCACCTGTAGATACAGTTTCACATTGTCTCTTGTATAATAACATTAGCGATTCTTTAATGTTAGCTACCACGGCTAATAAACTGTTCCTCCATTTTCAGTTGAACGGAACAAATCCTTAATTGGAACACATATCAGCGCAATGTATTCAGGGGATGCCAGAACAACTTTTTAACTGGGTGTCACCACACCACCTCACTTTCTACTTGCATGAGGTGGAGCTCTGCGTATCCACTGCAATCATCTGCTTACTGCTGGCTTCCATTGAAAAGGAAGGAAATTGCACTGGCAACAGCAAAAAATTATGACGTAATAAAAGGTAGGCCTGTTTTTTCAGTTGTCATGAAAGTTAAACTCTAATAACCAGTTCAAACTATGGAAGCGGTGAGCCTCACATGCTAGTAAATTTCCATCACATCCAAAGGTTTCATTTAAGAGCTGTGCAATGGGATCACGAATGGGTCCAATGAAAATGCTGAGGGTGCCGGTTATTATTTATTTATTTATAGCTAGTTTAAAAATAGTTCAAATTCTTGATTCTTGATTCTTTCAAAGCATTATTTGTTCCCATTAAAATTCCACATTGATTAGGCCCATGTCTTAGCCTCAGAGTTTGGGCCGTGTGAACAATAGACTCTGTGTGAACAGTAAATAGGCATCTTTTTGGTTTCACATCACTGTCACTCTCCAAACTCGCCAACGCCTTTATCAAGCCGACCCTTCTGCAGTGGAAAACCGAGGCAAGCTGGAACTGTGCTGTAACTAGTCTCTCTTTGTGGTGCAACTTGGGTATGAGTTGGTTCCGGTATGCTACTGGAAAAGCGCCATAAATAGAACTTTACCGAAAAGTTCATAGGAAAATACATAGCTGACTGGTGCATTAGAGCTGGTGCGTGTGCCCCCCCCCCACCCCAAGTCTTGGTCTTGACTCAGATTAGGCCCGGTTCTAGACTGTATCAAATGGGGGTGGCAATAAGAGAGGTTAGTGGGTCGCATCTTTGGCTTTAGTGGGGCATGCGGAGCATTTGGTGGGGCATTGCCCCCCCGTGCCCCTGCCTAGAACTGGCCCTGACTTGGACACTGTTCAAGATCTTGGTCTTGAGTCACTTGAGATAAATGGTCCCATCTATATCACTATTCTGGCCAGAAAATTTAAATGTTATCTTTTCAAACCACAAAACCTTCTGCAATGTATTTGAAGTGTCTTCTAGGTCTAGGCAGAGTGGTTGTAGTTTCGTATTTTTTCCACTTCCGTATGATGGACTGCAGTACAGAGAGCTCCATGGAATCTTCAGTACCTTCGAGATCTTTTTGTACCCTTCCCCACTAATCATATCCCTGACTTGCTTGGAATGCTCATTGGTCTTAATCTTGTGAATGTCTGTATGTTATGATGGAACCTTGCAAAGAGAAGGCTTCTATCCCCACAGGTTAATTTAAAGCAGATGACCCATTAATAGCTGACATAGGTAGAGGGCATCAACAAATTGTGTGACTTGCTAAAGTAATAACTACTAAGTGATCAAATCTGAGCTTGGAGTTACAAAGGGTATAAATACTTCTTTAATCACATAATTTCCTATTTTCCCTTTATAGCAATGTGTTGAAGGTTTCTTTTGATTTGACATAGTGCTCAAGGCCTTGGAGATCAGTGGGGAAAACAATGTAATTAATTTCAAAATTAGAATCTAAGACAACAAAATGGGATAAAGTGTTGGGGGCCGAATACTTTTTCAAGTCACTGCATTGCATCTTCTGTGCCCACATCTTTATAATAATAAATATCTCCCATTGTAAATATATTCTCCCGTGCTTTTTTATTTTTAATGGACAGAAATACACTTTCTGGCCATTTAATTACCATTAACATTTTTCCGTGTCAGGTAGTTTTGTTTTTATGAATTTGCCTTTTATTTTAATGAGTAGGCTACACAGCTTTACATTCTCGTTTTGCTTACATTGTAATGGAAACATACCAACAAAAGACAGAGCGTTGTCATAGCGGGAAAGCGCATCTATAGCTTTATTTGCTGTCAATTTTCAGAATCTCCTAATTTTCCTCACTGTGTTGTTGTTTTTGACACATGATGTCATTTATCAAAGTATCAGTCCTCATTTTGGTTGCCATTTTCGATTTTAATGAATAAGGGAGACCGCCCCACACCTTACTAAAATGTGAGGGGGGCGGTATATTGCTTGGTCCAAAAAATATAAGACGAATCGCATCCCTTACTGGTTCAAAAGAGGACACAACACTTCATTTTTCAGTGCTGGGAAATTGCGTAATATATGGGACTGGCACAAACTTTAAACCTCTCATTTCACAAAAGACTTAATTGCATTACTGTACTGACATGTTTCTTTTGCATAATAAAAAAATAAAAAACTGAACAATTAATTAACGCTCTTATTTACAAGCAAAGTATTTTAAACTATTGGCTCTTTTCCTTTGAGTAGGGTTCTGCAATTTCAGTCCTGGAGGGCCAGAACCTAACACAGTTTGCAGATTTCCCCTGCTCAACACACACCTTAATCAGCTAATTACCAGGTTTAGTAGGGCTGTTTGAACAGAGAAATCTGGAAACTGTGCTGGATTCTGGCCCCCCAAGACTGGGGAAGCCTGACTTAGAGTATACCAATCCCTTACCCACAAAACAGCAAAGAATATCGGCAAACAAGTGACTTCAACTTGCCTGATGGCTGAACTCACATCCTGATTGGTTAATCAAGGTTAACTGCTTTCCGTTTCCAACCCACACACATACACACGCAGATCTGCCATAACATTAAAACCACCGGCTTAATACCCGTCGTGGCATGGACACCACAAGACCTCTGAAGGAATTCTGTGGTGTCTAGTACTAAGATTTCAGGTCCAGTAAGTTGCGAGGTGGGGCCTCCATGGATTGGACTTGTTTGTCCAGCACATCCCACAGATGCTCAAATAGATTGAGATCTGGGGAATTTGGATTTTGTGCATTATCCTGCTGAAAGATGCCACTGCCATCGGGGAATATCGTTCCCATGAAGGGGTGTACTTAGTCTGCAGCAATGTTCAGGTATGTGTCAAAGTAACATGTACATGATTGCCAGGATCCCAAGGCTTTCCAGCAGAACAATGTCCAGAGCATCACGCTGCCTCCGCCGGCTTGCATTATTTCCATAGTGCATCCTGGTACCATCTCTTCCCCAGGAAAATGACACACATGCACCTGGCCGTCCACATGATGTAACAGAAAACACAACTCATGATACAGGCTACCTTCTTCCATTGCTCCATGGTCCAGTTCTGATGCTCACATGCCCATTATAGGCACTTTCAGTGATAGACAGGGGTCAGCATGGGCACTCTGACCAGTCTGCAGCTACGCAGCCCCATATGCAGCAAGCTGCAATGCACTGTGTGTTCTGACACCCTTCTGTCATAGCCAGCATTAAGTTTGTCAGCATCAGTGAGTCTTGGGTGCCTATGACCCCATTGTAGGTTCACCAGTTGGCCTTTCTTGGACCAATTTTGGTAGGTACTAATCACTGCATATTGGGAACCCCCCACAAGACCCGCCATGTTGGAGATGCTCTGACCAAATCATCTAACTATCACAATTTGGCCCTTTCCAAAGCCTTACTCTTACTCATTTTTTCTGCTTCCAGCACATCAACTTCAAGAACTGACTACTCACTTGCCTAATGAATAATGGCACCCTGGACCGGTGCCATTGTAACAAGATAATCAAAGTTATTCACTTCACCTGTGAGTGATTTAAATGTTTTGGTTGACTGGTGTGTATTACACACACACACACACACACACACACACACAGATATATGTCAGTATATGGCAATATTAAAGACTTATGCCCTCATTTATGGAGGATTAAAAATGTATCACCCTCTGCTACCTTCTACAATAGGGAACTTGATCCATGGAGGGCAGGTGTGGATATGGGTTTTTGGGATGACCTCTCAATCAGCCAATAACAGTGGATCCCCAGGACTGGAGCTGAGAACCACTGCTTTAATATTTACATAACTTGAGAGGTCAACCCAAAAACCCACACCCACACTGGCCCTCCATGGATCAGGTCCGTCACCTCTGTTCTACAATGTACAAGTATATGCTTGTATAGCTACTACTCAGCCCCACCAGTCATTAGGAAGATACCTCTTTTATGTCACAAGGAAAGAGGTAGCTAAGCTTAGTTGACCATGACAGATATATCTCCCGGCATCGTCTTCTTGCTGTTGCAAGATACTGGCTTTAGGATAAACATTCAACACTAATAATGCATGCTCCTGTCATTCCAATGGCTTTACTTGTGGCATAATTTAAAGGGGATATGAAACACAAAATATAGTTTGCATAATTCACAAGATGGATCCCCACTCTAAAAATCCTTATAGGTTTAACACCATCTGTGAAACTGGATTAAAAAAATAAGTAATCCAAGTTACATTTTTCAGACAAGCGTAGCGGCATCGTATCCTTGCGTACGATGTGATGTCATGACGTTGGTTGGCTTAGAATTTGTACATCACATTAATTTCCAGTCACTTTTTAGGAAAAGTCTGGAATTTTATGCCACCTTAAAATATAGCTTTCCAATTTCATACTAAGTAATACAGTATCAAAGATGTGTGGTTCAAACTAGAACTTTCACTAACTTTGTATTTTTTATATAGTTTTATTAGCCCTGGTACGAGACCCCACCGTCTAGCAAACTGGCGATGTCACGAGCTTGTTAACTGACTAGCAAGCCTATTAGCTTCCAAATTGATGGAACTGCTTTTATCAGCCAGCCAGTGACTGTGGATATTAATGTCAACTTAAATTAGTGACTTCAGCTTGCATAGGAAGTGGAAACACTGCAGGGCTCAGTCTGAGGATGGTGTAGGTGATGTTTCCTACTGAGACAGACTGGGGTCTGTCAGTCAGAAAGTGCAGGATTCAGTTACAGAGGAGGGTGTTCATGCCCAGCAGGTTCCCTGCCAGCCTCAGCAGGATTATTGTGTTGAATGCTGAACTTAAGTCAATGAACATCATTCTGGCATCCTTTCTGTCCAGGTGTGAGAGGCTGAGGTGGAGGGCAGGGGAGATGGCATCATCTGTGGTCCAGTTTGGTCAATAGGCAAACTGTAGGGGGCCTAGTCAGTCCAGGAGTTGTGCCTTTAAGCGCCTCAAAGCACTTCATAATGATGGGCATGAGTATGCCTTCTTGGGCACTGGGATGATCCTTGTTGCTCTGAAGCATGAAGGTACCACCGCTGTGCTCAGGGATATGTTGAAGATGTCTGTGAGGACATCTGCCAGCTGGTCAGCACAGTCTCTGAGAACCTGGCCAGGTTTGTTATCAGGTTCCACTGACCTTCCCAGGGACTCTGCATAGACTTCCTGGCATCAGTGGTGGATAAGTGAAGTACCTGGTCATTCAGAGAGGGGGTGATCTTCCTTGTGGGTTCCCTGCTCTGTGCCTCAAAATGTGCAAAGT
>JAAGVU020021891.1:0-27734 GCA_011763525.2 Mormyrus iriodes
CAGGCCTCTCTCATCTTTTTAAGTGGGAGAACTTGCACAATTGGTGGCTGACTAAATACTTTTTTGCCCCACTGTAAGTTAAAATCCAACAATCAAGGTTCTCAAAGTTAAAATACTAAAATATTTTAAGTTTACCTAAAATGCATATCATACAATGTGCTCCATTTATGCCTGAGCAATATAAATGGTTTAAACACCGGTAAAAAGGTGGCAGGCCTAACTAAGTCAGTCCACTAGATATATTTTAGAAAATTTCTATGAACTTAGTGAGTTTTGGAAATTTACTGAAAGAGCTTCATTGGATTGCATGAGGACTCAGTTAGTTTTGATTCCTAACATTTATCATCTCAAAAACAAAATGTTCAGTGCATTTGGGATATTTACTCTTCATTTTACATAGGGAGACACCTGCTGTTGCACATTCGAGCTACTTGCTGTTTTGTACCTTTCTGTACAGTGGACAAAGGTGTGGCTGACCAGCTGTTCCTCCTGCTGATTTCCTCAAAGTTGTTCTCTGTAGCAATTAAACAGAAAGAATGGAATGGCATTAACTGAGATATTTTGGCAATATAGCCAGAAATACACAAAACCTAGCAAACATGCAAGTACAAATAATGAATTTGTAGAAAAGAGGAATGACTAAAATGGTAGGAAGAGTGTAGTCGTATAGACTATGGAGCACAGACACAATACAGTGGCAAGAAACTCTGCGAACCTCCTAGAATTTTCTGCATTTCTGCATTAATTGGTCATCTGAGTTACAATAATGAACAAACACAATCTGTTTTAACTGATAAGACACAAATTATTGGGTAACCCTTCAAATTAACTGCACCTTCATAATGCTTTTCTAATGCCTTTATAGATCATTCATAAGCCAAATGTAAACATCCTAACATACTTTATTAGCTGCAGTACAGACGCCCCCTGTGTTACGATGGTTTGTGTTACGATATTTTGACTTTACGATGGGTATAATTATTCAATAAATTACATGAGATATTCAACACTTCACGTGTGTTTTGAATATAACTTCGTCAGGGTAGGTTGGAAAAAGTATGTGAATCCCTAAGCAATTACTTCAACAGAAGTTAAATGGAGTCTGGACTGGGCAAACCTAGAGTACAATCAATAGAAAGAGATTAGTGGTGTGGGTTACAGATACTTTGATTTATAAAAAACACTCATACATTTTGAGTTTGCTATTAACAAGAAGCATCTACTGATGTGAACCATGCCACTCAAGAGATCACAGAAGACCTATGATCAAGAATTACTGATCTGCGTAAAGCTGGAAAGGGTACATTATACTCCAATGGTCAGCTACATTTCACACCAATGGTCTGCTATATTATACTCCAGTGGTCAGTTACATTATACTCCAGTGGTCAGTTACATTATACTCCAATGGTCTGCTATATTATACTCCAGTGGTCAGCTACATTATATTGCAATGGTCAGCTATGTTTTACAATAATACAATTTGTGTGTTATTACTTAAAACAGATAATGTTTTGTTCATAATTGTAATTTAGCTTAAGTTCGGATTCCATTTTATGACCAAATAAAAGAAAAGAAAACTGGGTAATTCCAAAACGTTCACTTACTTTTTCTTACCACTGTAGTTACTGGAGTGATTAATCAAGGTAGACGTTAAAGAAAAATTGAAAATCTATCACTGTACCAAAAGTTGTCCTTGTATGCTAACATGTGAGCCAAATTCCATGTTTCTATTACATCTGTTTCGTGATACGGTTGGTGTCATTGCAAATGACTCTGAACTGACTGTTATATACGTTTGCTGCATGCTTTACATGTATAGTTGCCATTTGGGATGACGACCACATCCTTATGTTCTTTAACTAATGTACTTTTAATTTAAATCTTGATTTTTTTATGAATCATTTTTCCATGTATGTCATTGTTACTGACAAAATGTAAGGTTGCACACTCCTGTGGAAAAAATGGGCCAAAGCTTAATGTTGTGCAGTTTGGATTTGGTACATTTTTTTGGCCAGGAGTGTTTAGTTGTGCAACAGTGAAGTTGAAGTTTGGTTTCTCTCTGTTACCTGCTTTGACCTGTAGGCGGGGCTGCTGCTGTGTGTTGGTTGGTGTTGTGGTACAGGAGAAGGTGGGGCTACCTAGAATGACAGAAGCAGAAAGGATTCTTGAAACATACTGTTAGCTAGGCTTTAGAGAAACCACTCTTAAAAGCAATGCCAATTTCAAGAAACTACTACTCATCCTGACTGTTAAACGCTGCGGTGTAGGCAGGTGACAGATACATTAATCAGGTGAACCAAGGCTAGTAACAGAGAACTATACCTATCATATATCTGTCATAAATGCCTAAATAAAGTAGCAGTTTCTCAAAGAGTTTAGTTCAAGAAAACGTACTTAGCTAAAACAGAAGCGTGGATTACATCTGGTATTTTGCTGTAGAATCTACATATAAATATGTCTGTGCATGTATATATTGTACATTCTGCATTTTAGTGTTAGTTAGGGTGACCTGATAATCCATGTCAGGGTTGAACAGTTTCAGCTACTTCAGGTTTTACAAAGTGCTTTAAAACCGAAAGCTAAATAGTTCAGTTCTTTTTTGTACTTTGAATAGTTTGTTTCCTTGAATGAAAGACTCATCCTCAGCTGTTTCACATTAATACATGCATGATTTTAGGAGACTGACCAATCAGCACACAGCAAGAACTCAGTGGTTAAGTAAAATCCAGATCCTTTTAATTAAAATGATAGTTTACAAATCTTGCCCTAGCTCAAAGTGTCCTCCCTGACATGGATTATCTGGTCACCCTAGCATTATTGTTGTACAAATATGGCTTCTTACTTTCACGGAGGTAGTTGAGGTGTGAAAGGAGGATGTCGGTGTTAAACTCTGAGGTGAGGTGCATCAGGTCGTCTTTTGTCATTTTGCAGAGAGCCTTTCCATCTACTGACTGGAAGAGAGACACATCGACGTCCACTAGGCAGTACTCTTTGATTGCCCACTCCAGCCACTGCCTCACGTGGTCCTGCATCCACACCTCAGGGTCTATGGAGATGGGGGGGAGACACCATGAGCCAAGTAAAATAGAGGGAATTGCTTACTTACTGTGCCTGTTGTGTGCAATGATAATAAACATTAAGTTTAAAATGTCCAAAAAGAAATTGTGAGACCATATAGTGTATGTTACCTTGGGAGAGACTTATACTACTGGGTTAGGTATCTATTCACACAGAATATTTATTGTTGTTTGTAATGAGCTTACAGACAACCCATACATTTGAAATTAAAACCTCAGCCTTTTATAAAACAATGACAGTGTTACAGTGGTGCATTACGTAACACTGTGACCTCACATGTCCAGGGTTAGGGCTTTGAATGTAGAGTTGATGTTACCCTCATGCTGCATGTGTGGCATCGCTTGCACTTAGTATGTGATTGTGTATGTATCTAACGTCGCTCAATGGCTAGCTATTTTTAAAAATATTTGATCATCTGGTAATGTTATGTAACAGAAAGACTAGATTTTTTCTTAAATTAAATGCCAAATACAAATTACTTAATTGTTGTTGAGTACATAAACAGTTTGAAAATTGTCTGAGGTATATGAAATAGATTTGCATTAACATGGTAAAAATTGTCTAAAGTAGAAAAATGCAGCAATTGTTTGGTGCAGCTGGGGTGTTGGCTTCAGAATCTTCATTGTTCTTGTTTAACATACAACAGTGACGTAATATCCTTGTATTATGTTGACAAAAATAGCTTTTCATGGTCGACTCTTTGGAAAAACACTTCCATGTTACTCCACATTGTGATGCCCTATAATCTGTTCTATAACAGCAGCATATGAAACCATATCCCACACAATATTCATGGATATTGTCTATTTTGGCAAATGAGAAAGTGAAAGCTTTAAGTATTTGCTGTCGATTCACCATCTAAAGTCTATAAATTGTGTTACAGCTGGGTCATTACATGTTGCGCTTATCCCACTCAAGCCGCAAGGCAGGGCTGGACCCTGGATGGGGTACCAGTGAACTGTCACCTTGGAGATATGAAGACCTTATGCCCGACAAAATGCCTCTGGGATGCCGGATAAATGGCCTGACCATGTGCTCAGACCTCAAAACTTCTCTCACCTGTTTATATGTGTGGGTCTCAAAGGAGCGGATGACGGGATATGTATTAACTAAAGAATTCTTTTGTACCTCTGCTCCCGCTTGTACAAATGACAAATAAACTATCAATTCACTTCATTAAAAAAAAACATAATTTTGCAATCAGAATAGCTGATTAGAAACTCTGGTAATTGAATTAATTGATTGATTCAGATCTTGTTAAACTACGACCATTTCAACATACTATTTTTAAAATATGGGTTAATGGAGGAATGTCTGTAAGGCTGACGTTTCTCTATGCCTCTTATATATAAATAATATAGTGCTTATTATGCGTATTTAACATTATCTGCATTGCATTTAAGTAATAGAGATGTGCATTTATTTACTTAGCAGATATTTTTCTCCAAAGCAACATTTGATTGGGAATGCAGGGTCTGCCATTCCCTGGAGCAATTGAGGTTAAGGGGTCCAATGGTAAAATCAGTCTGCCAAACACAAGATTTGAAATGGAGAGCCACACATAGAGATTATTTTCTAAATTAAGTTTAGTAATAATTCACCTTGGTGGGTGAGTTGTGCCTCTGAGGCTAGGGGTCTGTGCCAGCAATTGGAAGGTTGCTGATTTGAATCCTGTGAATACCAGAAGTGATTCTACTCTGTTGGGCCCTCGAGCAAGGCCCTCAATCTGAAATTGCTTTGGCCTGGGTATGATGTTAACCTACATCCAGCCTTGAAAGTTGGTCTTCCTACTTACAGGGAAAACTTGGGAGGTTGGTGGCAGGATTGGCACTCCAGCCACGGGAAAAAAACCTCACACTGTTCCACTCCATTCAAACTAGCATGGTGCTGAGGTATCACACACTGCATTGCTGCACTCGGATTTGCATCCCTGTGGTGGGTGTGGTAATGTGCTAGATCAGTGCATGCTCCTAACCTCAATAATTCATTCTATTTGTAATGTTACACAGGATGTTTGTTAGACAGAAATGTTTGTTAGACAAACAACTCAACTGTAAAGGTATATCCATATTCTCATAGGAGCAGCAAGATAGAATATCAGCATAGGCTGGCGGTATAAGTCTTCAGAATAGGAGGTACGGTGGCGATCAAAATTAGAGAGCAAGAGACGTTTTTGTAAAATACAAAATCACAGCTTATCCGAATTCAAAGTTATTCTAACATTAATAGAACAGATGTATTGTAATAATATTTCATCAGTGAAAGCTATGCCACATCGCAAAATAAAAGGTTTAAACAAAAAATTTGAAAAAGACATGCGATCAAAATTACAGAAGTTTTGTTTTTTTGTAGAAGAAGCCTACAAATGAATTTCGTCAACTTTTTTTGATGGTTACAGCTCTCAGAAATTAATAGGAATCTTAGAGGCCCATACTTTCAATGATTGGCACATCAGCGCCCACAGGACATAACCAATTTCTAACACTGCTCTGACTTGGTTTTGTTCCATTCGTTTCTTCCACAATTTGGCAACAGTAGTGGGTTTGTTTGTCATAATTTTGTTGCCAATTACCTTCCAGAGATTCTTGATACGGTTCAGATCAGAACTCTGGATTGGCCATTTCATCACCTTGATGTGAAGGAATTGCTTTACCCATTTTGCAGTAGGGTAAGGGGCATTGTCTTGTATAAAAATGACTGGCTGACTGGGTGATGCTCATAGGGAAGGAACTGCATGTTGCTGAAGGAGGTTCTGATACTCATTAGCATTCACCTTACCATGTAGCCATATTCCTCACTCATGCAGCAGTAGCTGAGTAACCACAAAGTCCAGATCTTTCACACATATTCATAAACACACGGAATGAAAGCATATCATGATCTACTGGTGATGCACATTTCACATGAGCCATTTATGCCAAGTATGCTGTCCTGTGTTATCCAGTGTTGGTAACGCGTTACTATAATTCCACTACTTTTGGCAGTAATGAATAATGTAACTAATTACCTTTTCAAATTAAATAATGCAATTAAAAGTACTGAAATTTAAATCGGCTCATTACTCGTTACTTTTGGATTGCGTGAAAATATTAATGGACAAATATAGCCTGTTCCCTTAATTTCCTGTTTATGATCTAAAATCGTCCTACCTTATGGCTGGCTCAATGAATGGGTAATATTAGGGACAGTGATAGATATTTGACAATACTATTGTCTCGCACTATCACAGCAGCAACGCTAAAATAATACGATTACCCAGACAGCACACATGCATAGGCATGATGTCTCCGTCATGCTTTAAAATCCATTGACAAAGCATCTCTATAAGATCATTTGCTCACTGGCACAACTCCAAATACATTAATTAATTTGGACTGGATGTCTTGTATTTTGATGCTGAACTTGTTGTGGTTGCTAATACATGTTCGGTTGCATTATAACATATATTATGCCAAAACACACATTAACGTATGTAATAATTTAAATATTGTTAATGGGACAAAATGGAATGCGATCATTTAATACGATTGAAGTTCCAATCTCAAACCAATGTCCCAGCAATGTTTGTGTGGTATCTGGGTATGTATGCATTAATAAGAGAACTGAAGTATCATAAAAATGACTTTCACTAGTAACTAATTACTTTTTTTTTCTATGCAGCAATTGGTAAAGTAATTGGATTACTTTTGAATGAAGAAACCAGTGACTGTAGCTAATTATTAATTTTCAGTAACTTGCACAACACTACTGTTAGCCACCTAACCCTATACTCAAATGCCCAAGTCAACACATCTTAAAAAATCCCAAAGCTATAGTATTTTTATATTTTCACATAATGTAAGGTGCCTGTAAGTTCTTAAAATATTATATTATATTTGTTTTTTTCTATACCAAAATAAGTATGAATAGGACAATAAAGAACAATGCAAGTTTCCCAATATAACAGACCATGCTTTTGTTCAAAATTACAGTTAAACTTTGTACTTCAAGACACTTGTGTAATTGTGGTTTTTAAACACTAAAGCCAGCTTTGGCACATTTATCTATTTAACTATCAGTACGCAAGGTGCGCAAAACCACTCTTCCAATTATTTTGTAACATCTTAGCTACCCCTAGCGTTTTCTGACACCTACTTTGCAGTTACATGACATACCTGCGGGCACAATGACCCTCTTTTCGTCAGTGGTGCTGTTATGAGCAGCGGTCGTCTGGGGACTGGTGCGGGTCTCGGAGAATGAAGCCTGGTAGGCCAGCTGTCCGGCCTCACTGCCGCTTATGTGCCGGGATCGTTTGGTAAGGCTGCAGTCCACAGGGGACTCTCGGCTGTAGAATTGGAAAGAACATGAGAAAAAAACTATCACGAATATGTATTTGTGGTGGTACTAACATAAAGTGCCAAAGGAATCTCTAGCTATTCAAAACCCAATGCAATGAATAGATTTAGTTGCATGCATTGTTAAATATATAAATATTATACATATTCAAAATTGATACATTAGAAAAAAGTATTTTATATTTAATATTCAACTTTTGACAAGCAGGTATGAAAAATGGACGGATGGATGTATGGATGGAAATTTATCTATCCATCCTAAATATGTGAAAGAGATGTTCCTTTTAGAATACTCACTTGGAGCCATTCATGTGCTCTGCTTCAGTCTTGCCAGGGTTCCACTCTGACTCCGTGGGCTCAGGGCTCTCCTTGGAGGTCTGACTAAACACCCTGGTCGATGTCATCTCCTCTTTCATGTGCATTGTTGGGGACCCGTAGGATGATTCAAAAATGGACTGGTCCTCACTTACCACGGAAAGAGCTTCCTGCAGACATGCACACAAAAAAAGCCTAAGTGTTACAGGTATACATGGACATGGATGATGCATAAAGTAAAAGATGTACTGTTCTGGGTAGGCTGACATATGTCTGCATTCACCTCATACGGCCTTGTCTGTGCTTAGCATGCCCACTAGTGCTCCACTGTCTACAACATGGGTTCTCACACTGATCTTTGTCTTTTGAGAACTCAGAGCTGGAAAAAAATGGAAACAAACTCTATAAAAAACTCAACGATGTGGTATTTGCCCCAATACAGGTAAAACATGGGAGGAGAGAGCGATGAAGATAAGAACCAGTAGACTTAAATCAAGATTGGAGAAACCGTTCCTTTGCAACTTCCTGTCTTTAGAAGTGTTAGCTGTTATCTGCGTGAGGGTTAGGGTAGTGGGAAGGAGCAGCACACTCGTGTGTAATGTGCTGTGAAGGGTGCTGGAGTGCATGATATTGTCTTTTATGCCTGTACGTCACAAGTGGACATTCTGCAGTCCTACAGGAAATCTCCAGCTCTTTGTGCACAGTAACCTTTCGGAACAGGGCAGGGGTTGGGAGATGTGGGTCATATAATACTGGAAAACAAAATTGTACTGAACAGGTCATAGGTTGGTTGTGAGGGCTGTGTTATGTGATTGGAAGGAAACAGCTTTTATTAAACTGTGTCATGTTACTTCATTTTTTAATTTATTTTCAATTCATTGTTATATGTGCACACATGTAGCTAGCTATTGCTAAATGGACATACTATGTCCCCAAGACCCTGGCTTGATGCACAATATATGCTATAATGCGACAGAACATATCTTAGCAACCACAACAAGTTCAGCATCAAAAAACAAGACATCCAGTCAAAATTAATTAATATATTTAAACTTGTATTTCAGTTTGTGCCTGTCAAGCTGAAATAGCTCATTTGCTGATTTGCCCTTTTCCTTGCCTATTGCAGAAGTGAAACAACCAAGAAAATTGCAGTACAATGAGTTCAATCTGGTAAGATTGTCAGAGCTGAAACAACAGTGGGTGCTATAAATGCTCAATGCAATGTAACAGCCCTGTTCTTTCTTTATCCAAATGAAAATTCTTTTTTAGTTCACAGACAATTGAGTTATGTTCACTTTGAAGTCTGAGGGGAAAATTATATGTTTTATATGACAAACAATGCATTCTGTTGCAAGAAGCATGGATAGTACTCAGGCTGGAGATGCACTAGCAGTCACATCTTTGCACATGTGCACACCTAACCGCAGCCACAGATAAACACACACAAACTGACACAAACACACACACACTCTCTCTCCCTCTTCTCTCGCTGTCTTTAAAACTGAAATACGCTGAATTGAAGCCTGGCCACCACTACCACAACAGACTTCCTGTTCAATGAGTTTCACATCAGTCCCAGTTATCTGAAACACAATGACAACTGTGTGCTCAGACGGCACATATTCCGCAAACGAGATAAGACACAGTAGCTTCAACAAAACCAGGATTAACCATCCAAAGATTCCTTGGAAATGTTTTTTGGAAAATTGGTAATTATCATGAATAAGAATTCAGCAAATTTTTAAAATCTTAACATGAGACAGCAAATTATAAAATCAAATATCCCATGTAGGTATATTCCCAACAGTGATTTCATTTTTACACAATCATAACCAATCATAAATAATAATACAGAATTTTTAAAATATAAATATCTTATTTAAAAATACTATAATAAATAACAAGGTTACTAATGATAATACACAAATATTTTCAGCATGAGAGGCTGAACTAATCTCCCTATTAATTACTTTGGGTAAATATCTTTGCAATGAAATGAAATCCATCCATCCATCCATCTTTTTTAACTACCTAACAAGTGGATTGAAACACAATTAGAACAAATATCTCCTTGTGAAATATTTCGACATGGCTTCTGTATACATAGGAAAATTAGTAATTAATTAAGTACAAGCTTATGTTAATGAGAACATTTATAGAATTTAAAGGCTGCTTCTCCTGAGCTCAGGCACATTCTAAAAACTCAAAATGAGAAATTAAATAATTTGCTGGTCAGTTCTACCTAAATTGCAGATAGAGAGTGTATATGTGTGCACCCTGCCTGTAGACCTGTACTGTGTAAAACATGTTCCCCAATCTTGTGTCCTATGCTGCCAGAATAGACTTCACCCCCCCCCCACCCCGTGATACTGACTATGTGGTTTTCAAAAGTTTATTTTCTTTTGGCAGCTTTGCAACCATCAAATACTTTCAAGCTAAAGATCCAAAAGGAAGGTTTCCAAACTTGTCCATGGCACGGCTTTACGAAAAATTATTAAAAACCAGGCTGATTGTGTTTTCAAATTTATTGTTTTTCAGGCATAATATAAACATTACAAGCTATCAAATAAATATGTTTAGTCTTTCATACGATTTTTGATTTTTCATGACCTTACGGGCAGCCCCTTAAAATAACTTACCATGTAAATATCCTTTCGATAAAGCACTTAATGTTTGTCAAACTCCTATAAAGTAAGGCCATGTTGCCAAATTTGCAACAGAAAAATGAACTTCTTATGCAAGGAAATGCATATGACCTGAGCCAAACTGATATGTGATAGATTCATCCCAGGTTATTTACTGTTCACCAAGAACATCAATAGCATTTAGAGTGTTTAACACAGACAGTACCAGATTTATTCTATGTCCATGTGTTAACCAGCGTGATTCTACCTGTAACTATTACGATTCAAACAAAATATACAGTTTCTGCCATTAAAACAAATTATTTGCCACTTTTGGTGTAGGTATTTATATAACCCCTATCTTGGTGGAGCTCCAGCCTAGGTCAGAGCAGTTATATATATATAAAGCCACTGTTAGTGTGATACTGATCTCCAAGCATATGTTAAAGGTTTCAGTCTTCATTGATTTTTGGAGTTGGTGGGAGCATTTCTGTTTTGATCAGTTGATGCAGTTTGGTTGTTACAAAGTGAATGAAAAATACAGTATACTGCTGAGGCCACCCTCAAGAGAATATTGCTCTTTCCATTAGTAAAGTTGGGTTACCACAGAGAAAATAATTTGGATATTTAATTTAACTTTACCTGTTATCATAGTTAGCTAAGGTAATCACTATGGCTTTTGTCTGTTAATCCTAAAATTTCTTAATCCACTGGGGAGAAGAAAGCAGAAGTAAATGAAAAGGTCGAACTGATTCTGCAAAGGGATGAGCAGCTGCACCCTAAACTACAAAAACATGATGTGGTTTTCACAATTTTTTTTCGTGCATGCAGCAAGCAGCGGTGGTGAAAAAAGCGCGGGCTGCTCCTTTGAGACAAAAAATAACTAATTTCTATAAAGAATGTTAATTTATACATTTTATAGCATTTTATTTATATATGTTGTCCATATATATGGTTGTGTACGTATGTGTTAATTTTATTTCTTTTTATTTCTATTTTTTGTTTCCCTTTTGTGTGAAAGGGGCGGAAATGTGTGCGGAAAGTCTGAGGTTTAGAAACAGGAAGCCTGTTGAGTTAAGATAACGACACCTGACAAGCATTATAAAGTACAAATTATTCTTTAAATAACTCTGCCTGCCCCTGGATATTGTGGGGTGGTATGTATGTAGGGCCGTAGCTACATACGGTACTGAAAAAATACATATTAGTTATTTTCAAAATTGACACTCGATAAACATGCAAATGTTTAATTTCCTTAGTTAAATTTAAACCTATAAACATCAACTAATCAATGTTTGGCTTGAAGTATGGGGGTGTACTGTTCAAAATAATTCTACATATATAAGTATACTATGGGCCAGACCCGAAATTCGTACGCAGCGAACAGCCAGGTAGCAGGAGGCAATTTAACGAGCACGGGATATGACAACGAAGAGCATAAAACACGTGACAATTAGTTATCTGCAAGTACGTACAACGCTCACATGAAATAATCTTGATGCCTTGGTCATCAACATTTACGCCTATCCATCAGAATTAAAATTGATGATACGTTTACAAAACTTAAATCACAAAACAATAATTAAAAAACTACCGTTTAAACAGGCGTATTGCTTTATTCAATAGGCAAATAAACTTTTTGGTCATGTAGGCCTAATTACAACGTAACGCATTCATTTAACTGAAATCTTAGTGTATGCATAAATGCTTTTCATGACAGTATTGGATACGCTTAAAAACAGAACACGAAAACGTTATACATTATATAGTATATAGCCAGTTTTATGAAATTGTTGGGAATGCAGCCACGCTAATTATAAGAGGAATCTTACTTAATGCAGTACAGTAACATTTTACCTTTTTCAAAAAAATAATACGTCAGATATTAAGGTTTAAAAGGAATTTTAAAAAGCACAAGATCCAGTTTAAATTTTTTATGATTTCAAATGTAACATTTCTCCATGTATAAATTTCTTAATAGTTACATCTATTTGAAGTACAGTGTATGTGAATTTAAGTTAACTACAATAATTACATTTAATTACATAGACCTATTTTAATAATGATAAAACAGTACCAACTTTCCGTGAACCAGTCGTAATATCATGTTCAAAAGAAACTGTATTAGGGATAAAATGCAAGATTATATACAGCGCACAACGGAGAGAGAAGTTGTAAGAATTCTTTAATTATGACCCCACCCTGCACGCATCTCTGCTGTTTTGTTTCCTATATCCAGTTGTTTTGCACACATTAGTATTGCCACACCTGTACAAACAAGTAGCCTGCAGATGCTGACACGCGCGCGCACGCAGAAAGGTCTATCTTTTTATATATAGCTACACTGGTAAAGCGACACCTACACCTAAAGCTAGGTTTCAAAAACAGGAAATCGCCATCGTGGTGTAACTAAGCTTAACGTTTGTGGCGCCTAGAAATATTTTGTTTGCATATTATTAAAAGGCTTTTTTACATGTTTTGGCTATATTTTGTCATACTTTTGATAGCTGCATGATTTGTTTCATTATGCATTTTTCATACCGCCATAGTTTCGTGAATTTTGTCTAACGACATAATTACGAGTTATATTAATGTTTCTATACAACTAAACTGATTCATTTGTAGTTCATAGTCTTAAAAAAATAGAAATGTCTGAAGTAACGCCGGTGAAGATTAGTAAACGTTTGTTTAGGCTACCGGCTTACATTGAACCTATTAAATGACGTGATACACAACTTTACAAAAAGTTGGTCGCTCATGATATTAATGCGTTGAAATAATTTCATTTAGGAGCATTTTTCTAAATTCAGCTTTTTTTTTTAACTCCTTTTTACTCATGATCAACTAAAATCAACCAAATATAAAGAAGCGTTTACTAGGTAAATGTTTATGATATATATAAAGTTTTGACATTTTAAAAACACTAAATCTGCATACTTGACTGGCAAAGTTCTAAATATGGATAATACAGTGCAATCTATGTTGCATCTCCGAAATGAATTTATCCAAGGACTAACGAATGGTAATTCTATCGTTTCATTCTTGGACACAAAACATAAAACACATTTCTGCAACACATTAGCATTTTCTATGCAGGGAAAAAGTATATATATATATATATATAAGAAAAATCAAGACACATGTACCCGTCATATCGCAGAATAAGATCCTCCAATCTTTTGTAATTAATTTCCTTAGCACAAGTTGTGTTGCGCGGGAGCCACCTTCTTCGGGTGCGCCCTCGAGTTTCACAAAGCGACAGCTTAATGATAAGTAATATCATTTCGTTCTTTTTAAAATTGTTATTCTTGACGCGTTGCAGACTTAATGACTACAAATATATAACTTGTCTGTCAAATTAATTCACCAGTTCAAATTTATCCAGAAAAGCAACTTGAGTAAAACGAACGGGAACAAGAAATTCAATGTTCCCATTCTAAAGACGTTCTGGACACCATTTAGTTTTTATCTGAGTCTAAAAGATGTAGTGGTTTCTTGTGTTATTAAACAGCCGACATACAACCACGAACGGGAAGGAAGAGGAAATTTTGTACAAGAAGGAAAGAGTGGGGACCTCGCATCACCGCCTCGTCTCTCTCACTCTGCAGACAGATCTGCTAACCGACTCAGTGGGTGGCTACGCATTTCTACTCATTTTCAGAAACGACATGAAAAAGCAGCACAGCTAAATCGACCTCCTACCTTAATCGTACAGTCCATTGCAGCAGGCGCTCAGTTTGTGAAGTTCATGTGTCAGGTTTAATTGGCCCTTTATGCCTAATTCGCTTTGATGCCCAGTGTGAACCACATCGACTTCTCTGCACAGGCGCATTTAAGCTTCGGCGCAAACCATTGCAGCAACAATTCTCGCTAAGACCATAACCGGATGATGAAGTTTTTTTCGCTCTCTGTCGTCTAAAATTGGGAAGTGAAGTCACACTAACCATCTAAGCTGGTTTCTTATTGGTGAATAAGTCATATTACTTTCTTAGAAAATCACAAGCTGTTTTGCTTGTTTTGTAGGCACGCTTGTTTTTGCCGGGTCCAGACACATTTTGTAAAACAAACATGTTGTATAACTATGTCCATTGTCCACACATGGATAAACGCACACACGCATACATTATTTGATACAGGTTAATTTAATGGAACGCGTCCATCCATTTTCAACAACCCAATTATCATAAAAAAGAACTCACATAGTGCACAGAATGCCTAATATCAAAGGACCCAGCTAACCTTACCTGCATGCTCCGCATTTTTTTCTTTTCTTTCCTTTCTTGTATTTCTTTCTTTTTTTTCTTGTATTTTTCATAAATATATGTTTAATAAAAAGTGACATCTTAATTCTCGTAGCCCTGACCAGAATAAGCCGTCAGAAGGATGGATTAATGGATGCTTGGATGGATGGATGGATGGATGTCAGGGGTCCACCATGGAGAATTCTGACGGTCATTTTGGCAATTTTTAAATAATTCTTGCAATTTTTACCACGGACATGGTCCTTAAAAACGTAGCGTACACAGCTATTTTTCTCAATAAAAGCATTTTTTCACGGACAGTATTGTTGTGCCAATCAGTTTAGGTAGCACGTGCCTACCCAATATTTTGTAAAAACATAACGTATTCTAACTAATTATTCAGTAAACCAATAATGTGCCTACATTGACTGTGAATAACACGTCGTGCAGTAAAAATGTACTCAGGGTAATCTGGCCTCTTAATCCCCTCCCCCATCCCTCATCATTCCAGTCTTTTACCGATAACTCGACATATCATCAACATGACACTCACGACTCAAGTGTCAGAGACAACAAGGTTAGTTATCGTTAGCAGTTTACAACCGCTGGCCAAGTAAATGTGCTACTGCGAGTATAAGAAGGCAACTGAATTGTTTCTGCGTAATTGTCCCAGCGACACATGCTGCATTAGCCTAAAACTGTCAAAACATATCATGTACATGTCTGCTTCGGTAGCTATGTAATCAAGGCCATAACTTTAGGTTAAGCATTGGGAGGGTTGAGCTCTCCACCCATTAAAAGGGGACCCAGAGGATTGTATTGGCTAGTTTTGATTATTGAGGAGGTTATAACACCCCCCTCCGCACCCCCATAATTTATGCCCATGTATGTAATCCATGTACTAGCACAGACATACTGTGAAGCTGCGTTAAGAATTCATGTTAATATTAGTTAGATAGATGGCAGACCAACTCTGTAGTTTTGCCTGTACAAATTGCACAATCCTTCAGTATTTGCCAGCTAGCCACAAACACCAGCACAACGCAGCCTTTTCACGTATTTACTTACGATCATAACTAGCAACTGTTTCTGGCTGACATTAAATAGCTAGTCATCTAGCTAAATGTAACACTGCCACTGCTTACTTCTTTTAACTATTATATATAGTAGTTACATAAAGTTTCAAGAAGAGTGATATCAGCCTATGTGTATTTTTATGTCTTGTGTGTGGTTTTGAAATGATGCCTTCCCACAAATTTGCTTTGCACAATGCCCCTGGTCATGGACACGGTAGACGATGCCTGATGGATGGAATCCTTATGACAACTTCTTTGAACGAAAATTAAGTGTTGGACAAGATAAATAAGACAATATTTAGGCGTATTACTTGAAAAAAATAAATATAGGCCTGTGTAATCTATAAAAGTAGCAACAATCACACAGGATACAACTTAAAATTATTTAAGCAAAGCGTGCAACTTAACTTAAAATTGTTTAAGTAAAACGAGCATAAACCAATGCAAAAAGCTGAAGATTTTCTTAAAACCATTTTATTTTGATTTCCGAAAATGCTTATCCAGTTAAATATCGCTTAACTGAAGCCTGAATCTAGTGACGCTGGCCATCATTAGGCAGTGCCCAGCAATGCACGAGCGGACGCACTGTCCGTGAGTTTTATCTCATGTCTTGTTCAAATCACCGGTAACGGTAACTTGATAAAATACATATTTTATTTTGTCAGTGAGCTATTTTATCTAACACTCCATTGAACGACAGTAGTTAATAAGTCATTCATTTCTAGTAAATAAATTGTTTTAAATAGACTCGATTGCTATATATATACAATTAAATAATTGTACAATTATTTAAGACGATATTTATGTTTTAATTTGCTAAACGCAAGTGAATATATACGGTATATATACCTAGAGTAGGCCTATTTCTAATAGAAACGCGTCCATAATTTGATCAGATTTCTCAAATTTTGAGACACTGGCAATCATAGAATAAGGCATCGTTATACTTAAGGAGTAGGAACTGCTTACCTGTTGGTCATTTGTTGTTTGAATGGTCCATTCGAATGGTCTGTTCATTTGTTGTTATTGTTTTATTTGTGCTGTAATTCTATATTCTATTCGTGCTTGTTATGTCTTTTTTATCATATTGTTTGTATTTTATATGTCAAAAACTTTGCAGCCCAGACCCATTTAAAAATATTGCATTACAAAATATATTATTTTCCTAGGAAACGACCTTCGGATTTATCTGAATGGTCTATTCTTTTCAGTGTTCTATCGTATTTTGCTTGCCGTTAACTTTCGTTATTGTGTTGTAATCACTTCATTGTACTTTACGTTGTCGGTGCTGGTCCTATAGTACCCGCTGCCGAATGTCTTTTTGCGTGCCTGCTGTGCCTCAGTATGAACACTAACCTTTCTGTACTACATGCCCTAAGAGAATAGTAACTGTACTGGTCCAAAGGCGTAGGTTGGGTTTCAGCACTGGTAGGGACCAAATCAACCTTAAATCCCCACATCACTAAAAACACACGGCACTCCCACAATTTCGGTAGGGACATGTCCCTGCCGTCCATACCCAAATCTATGCCTTTGCAATGTTCGCCCTAACAGAGTGTTAATTATCCCTCTCAGATGTCCAGCTCTTCAGTTTCAACAACATCTGCAACTTAATTGATGAACTGTCTTGGAACCATCTACCATATAAGCTCAACTTCATCCTCCTCTAGAGTTCCATTTTTGACTACAATGGAACAAGTACCTTTTAAATCAAAGATGCTATTATTGTTAAATGGTGAAGACCTTTGAGACAACCGTATTGAGAAGGACACAATACAGAAATAAGCAGAATAAAGTTCTTGCTTTTTATTGTACATCAATAGCAATGCGGAAAGTGGCTTGTCTAAGAGAGCTGGGGAAGGGGGCGGGGTTCAGTCAATCACGACTCGTGTCTCTTGTGCCGTGAGCTTCGCTTGAAGACAAACTTTTCCAGATGTTTTTTTTCTTCAGAGACAGTTTGTTTATACAGGGTCCTTGAACCAGTGTTATCTACCCTTGCCACTCAGGCTGTGATTTCATAGTTGTCTACTCGTTCAGCTCTCCATTGTTTTGTTTCTTGGCTTTCAAAGCATACAAAGTGCTGGATTTGGAGAATTCTGATTGATACTTTTTGTCATTTTGAAACTTCCGATTAATATGTTTTTCTGATTAATACGTTTTAAATTCTATGTTAGTTAGATTTATGTTTTCCCCTACTTCTTCTGTTTTGTAGTACTCGGTTCTACATTACATTATATTCTAATGTAACACGCTACGTCTCAATGTATATTTAAAGCTATAAAACACAAATATTACTTGAGTTAACGATTATACTATAATTTATTCAAAATATCTGGACTTTAAGACAGAATTTATTTTTTTGTAAATATTTTTCACCGAAATTGTACTTCAAACTAATACGCATTTTTGTTTTTCACCACAGATTATGCAATATGCTATATCCAGGGATCACAATGACTATCGTTCTACTTAGTAGTTGCAGTATTTTCAATAACTGTAATAGAGGCTACTTACACAACTGACGTCATAAAGCATTAAAACTATGTGGACAGAAGTCACGAAGCAGTGCGCATTCATTCTGGGTGGCTCTGGCTACGCCCATGCACGCGCCTTCTCTTTATAACTGTCCCGAAACAGAGAGACACAGGCAGCAAATTCCTACCTCAGCGTCCGGACTGCAATCTTCATATACATCGTCTGAGCTGTTGTAATTAGACAGTCACAGGTAATAAAAGTTGAAATTGCGTTTGTTTGTTAATGTAATGTATAATTTTATTATTTATTATTGTGACGGATTGGCAGCCAGGCATCACTACCCATATGAATTTAATTAATGCAAAAAACTTGTATAAAAATTATGCAACAGACGGAAAATCCTTTTCATGTTTGTTTTACATTGTTTCTTTTAGCATTGCCGGTTGTACTATTAATGTTATTATGTTATAATATTATTGTTAATTTTGAAAAAAGAATGCACTTTTCGGGATCGAAGGCTTTTGAGCGGGCTGTATAGTATTACTTTAGGATAAGGAATATCGTTCAGATGTCACTGCGCTAATACCTCTCTGTCCCTCCGCTGATGACTGACAGATGGAAATGTACCAGGCCGACTTTAACCTGGAGGATTTCAGAATGCAGGAAGTCCCAGCTGGATTTGACTTTGGGTCATATGGTAAGAAATGACAAAAAACATATAATAATATTGTAATTGACAAACAATTAACTGCAAAGAGCACATAATCATTGTTTTGTTTTAGTCTGTGTTTGTTATCATATGTCCTGTGTCCTACACACAAAAGGGCATAATTTTGATGTGGCAAAACCCAAAAGTAGATTTTTGCTTGTTAGTTTCCACTGAGGGCTGTAATGCGGTAGTATGGGATAAACAGTTTTGAGAATTGATTTTATCTAAAATAGGGGAGGCAGAAATTTAGGACAGTCAAGGTGATGACTTTTTTACTCCCTGTCTTTTCTAATCCCTTCCGCCAGACTTCCTGCTTCTCCTGGCTGAGTGACCCTCTCCACCTAATGCTAACTCTGTCCCTCTGCTATCATTTCCTTCTTACTTCCAAATTTGTTCAGTGTTTCAGGAGTGAAGCAAAGAGGTGGAATATTTCTTTTATTGGAGCTGAAATACCCGATCAATATGAAAATGGTTCTTTGTTAGCCCTTAAATATCACAGACAAATTTAGCATGGTTATTAATTCATGTATAATGTATATTGTAGTAGCAGTGGGGTGACCATTTTAATTGCAGTTGTGGTATTTATTCAACTTTAAGGTGAATATTTTCTAAGATGGGCATTATTTTTTATTTCTTCTCTAAAAACAACCCAGTTATTCCCTCAGTTTAATATTTTTGCCATATCAAACACAAGGAAAGCCTAAAAACACGGTGTACTGCATTACACATTTTGATATAATCGTTAGCTATATATATATATATATATATGTAGCATTTAAGGCTGTGGGTGGGATTCGTACCTTGGGTTTGTATGTTTGTGGAGTTCCCATGCTCTTCCTCCCACCTTCTGAGAACATGTCGTTGAGAGCAACAGTTTCTCTAAACTGACCTTAGCGTTTTTGAGTGCTCTGTGTATTCTACACTGGGTGCACTCTAGCTTGGACCACGTGCTTCCTGGGATAAGCTGCTTAATTAAAATCCAAATTAACCTTAATTAAAATAAATATTTTATTTGTTAGAATTCCAATCCCAGCTGGACTGTTGCCTCGTGTTCTATAATTAATCAAAGCAGTACAGATTGGGATTTTTCTATTGACTATGCTCTCATACTCTTGTTAATTTTTTGTATTATATATAATTGTAGCCCGTGTAAGTTACTTTGACACGATCTATTTTCTTCAAAAATGCTCTTAACATATGGGTTCGGCTCTGGCTCAACAATTAACCTAGTAATACACGGATACATGCTGGGTCAGTCATGCTTCAGACTCATGGTGTGAGCGGGTCCGGTACCGCTCTGGTATGCGAAAGTGTAGCGAGAGAAAAGGTAATGCTGCAGTTTTTTTCAAATATGCCGCTCCAGACTCCGGCCAAAATCCTTCCGCTCCCGCTCCGCTCTGCTCACATGCAGCGCTCCAGAGATGCGGTCGTTTTGTTTCTCAAGCCAGATAAGAGCAGGTGGAAATCAAGTTATGTATAAAACAAAAATGAAAACTCAAGACATTTCCTCTGTAATCTTAGTTTATTTTGTAAACATGCAATACAGTTTCAAATAGTTAACGCTTTTTCGTGAAGCGTCGTTTTTATTTTTATTTCAGTTAACGAAAATGTTTTTTTCATATTTAGTTTTCGTTATTTCATTAGTTTTCGTGAACGATAATAGCCCTGTTTCATAAAGATCGATATGTGTGCCAGGTTATTGAAGCTGGGCATTTTTTCTTTTGCGGGAACAGGAGTAATGAAAGGTGATTCAAAACAGTGTATAATGGTAGCCTTGATTGATATCTTGCTATCTTGAGCACTATAAAAGCTAATAAGTTGGTACTGTCATTATATAACACCTGGAATACAATGTATATAATATGTGCATACTTCTGTTTCTAGATGGAGAAGACCTCTCATTGCTGATAGATTCCAATGGGTCAGGGCAGCAGCAGTATACACTCAGCCATGGGGAACATCCAAAAGTTCTCAGACCATATGACCATAAAGGTATTCAGGAAATCTCCAACCTTAAGCCTAATTATTGTTTCAAAAATTGTGGACATGTTTTCCCCAAAAACCGCATAAACAATAAATACATTGTATATAAGACATATCAGCATGAATATACTATGATAATATCCATTTATCTTCTAACAAATTGCCATGGTCAGGGTCACGGGGACCCCCGCAGCCCATCCCAGGCAGCATCGGGTATAAGGCAGGGGTACACCCTGGATAGGATGCTATTACCATCATGACCAGGGCACATACACGCACACACTCAAAACACTGTGGGCAACTAAGAGACGCTAATTAGCCTAAGTGCATGTCTTTGGGCTGTGGAAGGAAATAGGAATAACTGGAGGAAATCCGTGCAACACTGGGAACAAAACGGGTAGAATAACAGGGGGAGAACAACAGCGGAAGAACAACATAGGAGCAGAGCTGGGATTCATCCCTCAGTCTTGGAGGAGTGGGGCACCATGCCACCTCTTTATGATAATATTTCTTCATATTTCATATCATTCCTTTAAAAGTGGAATGTGGTCCAAATCTATTTTCTTTTTCTTAGCTGGTTCCAGTAACTCCACTCTACTCAGTTTGGATCCTTACTCTGAATTCAACTACTGGGCAACTTGCACAAATGGTGAGTTCTAATCCTGCGTTATTGATATGAAGCCTTATCTGTGTAATTATTACTGTTATTGTTGTTGTTTTTGTGTCTGGAGGTCATGCTCTCCCTGTGCTGGGCAGGCATGTAATTAGGATAATTAGCATGGATATATTGCCTATAGTGCATGACTGCGTGTATGTAGCCCTCATGGGTGTACCTTTTGTTCTGTGCTGTATGGGATAAGCTATACCCCCCACCCCCCTATGAGTAACTGGGACAAGGTTAAGTAATTAAAAAGTGAATTGGTTATTATTATTATTATTATTATTATCATCATCATCATCCTCATTATCATTATTATATTACCTCAGGCATTACAACTCTGGACAACTTCCAAGTGGGATTTCATGGGTCTGGACCCACCTACCAGAATCTTCTGCCCCCCTGTCCTCAAACACAGAATGCAGGGGAGTTCAGCTCCAAAGTGGCAGCTGAACAAGGCCATTACCATCCAGGGACAGAAAGCTATCGAGAGGAAGCTAGCAGCATGACTAATCTGGAGCACTTTGGTGAGGAAGAGTGAGAAATGTGCAATATACTTAACACAAACAGAAAGAGAAGTACCATACATGCCTAGAATATGGAATGCAACACACTTAGAAATATAAGGTTTTCAGCCATAAAAACATAGCTGTCACTAATCAGTGATTTTATTACATTTACAAAGAAATACAATACACTTTAACTGTTCGAATATATGGGGTATATGGGCGCCCATGAATGCAGTTAATTTGAATCAATATTACTTCTGGTAGTGTTAATGGTAATAGTAATAGTTTGTCAATGTTTAATATCAGCAAATGTCAGTAATGCATAGCATGATATGTCAAATTTGGAAAGACTTTTTTGGTCAATATTTTAGAATTTACATAAATAGAATACGTAAAATGATCATAGGTTTCAAAATTGTTCTTTACCATTACTGATCATTTTCTATATATACAGGGGATCCTGACAGAACCTACATTCACTGTAATACCACGAGTTTTGAGACAGACCACCAGAACTGTATGCCCTGCTACTGGTCTGACTATTCATCTCCTGGCTATTGCCCACCTCCACAAGCTCTACCTTCATCTTGTACCTCGGCTCCTGACTCTCAGTCCTCTGATCAACACTGCCCTCAAGTGGTGAAGCACAAAAGTACAGCCTCTCTGAAATCAGAATCAAACACTGAGATGACTGGAATGTCAGCTTATACAGGTTAGACGGCAACCTGTTAGTACATTGCAAAGGAATTCTGTTTTGTTCATTATATAGAGAAATTTGTTTCTGGCATGATGTTTCTATGTAACATTTCAAGTTTCATTGGGGTTTGCAGCTGTTAAAGTCAAAAATGAAAGGAGTACAAAAATGGTTTCCTTTCCAAATAATCTTTATTGATTGATTCCAATTACTTACATTTCAAAATAACTATGACATGTGTAAAAATACTACTTTACCATAAAGCATTCATCAGAGAAAACAGAAGGTTTATGATCGTCTTCCCTTTACTCACACAGGCTCAGGGCCAATGCAACTGTGGCAGTTTCTGCTTGAACTTCTCTTGGACTCTGCGTGCCGTTCCTTCATTAGCTGGACAGGAGATGGCTGGGAATTCAAGATGTCTGACCCTGCTGAGGTATGGAAACCAAAATACTCCCACATGCAAGACATCTTTTTGTGTTTAAGTAGCCATCTTCCAATGTGATGTTTGACGCCCCCTCTGAAGAAGGCACCCTTGGCGGCCACCTATGTCGCCTGTAGGATTGACCAGCCCAGTCATTGAGTATACTAAATTAGGCATGATATTGAGTATTCTCATTATAGTTTGTATCAGATTATCTCAGCATCAATTAACATAATCACAGATTACAGAAAAAATGACCAAATTTAAATGTAATACGTGAAAAAATGTGGCTGACATACTGAAGCATGAATTTTCAAAACTTTTGGCAGCTGGAAATCAGGCATCCTATATATTTCAGGATTGGTCTTTGTTTAACTTTATTCTCCAGTCCATAACCCCTGAATCTTCTTCAGTTATTACTATATGTCAATGCAACTGTCATACTTACCCAAACATTTTTATCATATTCATACTATGGCTGATTTTATCCTGTTTCAGGTAGCTAAGCGGTGGGGTCAGTGCAAAAATAAACCCAAGATGAACTATGAGAAGCTTAGTCGTGGCCTACGCTACTACTACCACAAGAACATCATTCACAAGACAGCAGGAAAGCGCTATGTGTATCGCTTTGTATGTGACGTGCAGGGCATGCTGGGGAAAACTGCTCAGGAAGTTCAGAACTGTTTGAATATTTCACCTGTGGATATGTCCTCACAATACATAGCACCTGCTACCCCAAACCATGAGACTGAAGAACACAGAGAAGGCATGGTTGACCCAGTAGAATGAAACCACGATCACAGTTATTAAATTCCTGGGGTCAGCAGAACACGTGACCTCTACAAATGAAGTTGCTGTGGGCTCTGGAACTTCCTGACTGAAACTGTCAACTGAGTGCATGCAACCTGCCCCTATGTTATTCAATGTTTCAGAGGGTCCCTGGATCAACATTTATGTCAGATCACTTACATGGCATTTCGAATCACATTAGATAATTGACTGTTTTGGGAGAAACATAGTCATTTTCACCCAAGCAGTTTGAGTTATTGCCATATGGCAATCCAAATTTATAGTGCCAATCAAAAGTCTGGACACACCTACTTTTAATGCATTTAACTCTGTTATTCACCTTATAGTAAGAAGCCCCAAGGCAATGAATGAATACAAATCAAATATTTTAACAACCAAAAGAAGTGCTAAACATATTAAAATGTTCTTAAATTTTAGACTCTTGTAGGGGCCAAGGCCATCTGTCACAGCACTCCATCTCTTTCCTTGTTCACAAGGTAATACTTAACCTTGAGGTGTGCTTGGGGTCATTATCTTGTTGAAAAACAACAGGCGTGTGTAGGTGTGTCCAGACGTTTGACTGGTATTGTACCTTCACTGTTTAGGATGGAATGACTTTGCCTAACTCTGAACCCTAGCTTACTCATTTTTCTGATGAAGGACAAATAGAACTGTAAACTGTAAGCCCTTTTATATCTGTTGTATACAAAGTGATGCAGTGATACTTACAGCATCAACAGTTTTGATCTTTGAAAAAGAACCAGTTGAAAAGAAGATTATAGATATGCACTAGCTATATGTTTACTTAATAATTGACTGGCTATATTGAGTCATTTTAAAATTGAAGTATTGTGTTGATGTTATAATCTGTTTTAAAAATGTATAGGAAGAATAAAAAAGCAGACTTTCAGTAAATAATAAAAACAGTGGATATTCCAGACCCAATGTACTATACCTACCTGTTCTGATAAAAGGAAACACCAGCAGAATAGGCAGATAAACAGATAAACAGACCAACATTGGTGATATTGCCCATGTGTAATGGCTCGGAATAGGAAACAGACAAGATCCTCAGTACTGACTTTTTGTGCACTCTAGTGGGTGGGATAATCCAGCAGCTAAAGAGTGCTCTATGGAGAGGCTGGGAAGAATTGTTCATGTTGTTCTCTATAACTCCACTGGGTACAGGGCCAGTTCTGTGACAGGTCTGGCTATCATGATGACTTTATTCAGACATTTGATATTATCTGAACTGATGCTGCTTACCCAGCAGTCTTCATTGGCTACTGCAGACTGGTAAAACACCTCTAGCAGCTTGCTGCACACATCAGATGACCTGAGCCTCCTAATAAAACACTGCCTGCTCTTGCTCTTGTCCAGTCCAGTCTGCTGTTCGAGATCTTGTAGGACTCCACATTCTTTCACTACATAGCAACTGGTCTCAGCGGTTCCTCCTCCTATCAGAAATCCACCAAAAGCTATCTTGCTTACTGAGCTGCAGGTGCACCATGAGTCCTCCATTAGCCATCTATACTCTGAATCAACATTGTGAGTTTTCAAGATGCATTTTACTCCCTCTGTTATTTGTGCCCTGGTCTGTGATAGTAGCAGAGAAAGATGGCAGAGCACAGTTTCTAATATGCTAATGTCCTTAACATTAGAATGTAACATCAGACTGTCCTTAACTTTGGCATGTATTTTGGTCATTTCTCTTGTGGTGCATTCCCCAAATTTGTAAAAAATTAGTGAAGGCAATAAAGTAATTTGGCTGCTCCATGGTAATTGTAGTGTCTGCCAATGGTATTGTGGACACAGTCAAAACAATGGTGTGAAAACAGAAAGTATGACTGCAGTTCCACAGCAAGAAGCTCCTTGCTCGTTTAAATGTACTTTGTCCTGGGTTGTGCCATTTATCAGTTCACCTGCTTCCTTAACATTTTATTTTCATGCTTCTGTCAGTATGCGTGATATGATAACTGCAGAGTCTGGACAAGGCTGGAAAATGTGATTTTATTGGCAATTGACATTATCAGACATGTAGCTTGGTGTCGATATCTGATGATTGGTAACCTGTGGCTATTGCCTTTGTTGGGAAAGGTGGCTTATGCTAGTCCTACAACCAATGACTTTTCAAGTAATTTCAGTGTCACAGACAAATTTCCAGTGTTGGTATAAAATCGTGAGAGTTTTGCTAGAATTCTGGCATGCTCCCATCATCTCAATTGTTGGGTGGTCAGGATTTGCGCGATCCCGAGTCCCATCGAGAGGGTATGCACATGATGTTACAGTTCCGTCCTCTGTGCTTGTGTTCTTAGTATTGGAACTGGTCTTCGGCAACGGCAGATGGCGTAAAACGTTTACAGAAAAACACAAGTACGGTCAAGTGCGCATATTGAGATTCACCTTGGGTGGGTGCATTAAGGTTAATTCATACTTTTTCCCGCATGCACTTTCAGTTGCGGACGAGGGAAACTGATGTGAATTTCATCATCATAGGTTGGACGGCTACAGTTGGCGCCCGTGTAACACAGTTTTTGTCTAACAAAAACCATGCGTGTCTGCACATCGAGCACGCAAGTGCAAAATAATTGATTAGGTATTTCCAGTAGGTGGTAGCGCTAACATTCACAGATCTGCGGCCAGCGACGAAAGAGTAGAGGAAGAATATCTGTTGTTGCTGTTGTAGTAGTTATGGTGAGCAGCTGTATGAGAAGGGTCGGAGGTACTAATCTTTCATATTGAGGCATCCAATTTTTCATACTGTCCAGACATTATACCGTTTTATACCGTATTTTAAAAAGCCACGCTATTCTAGCATTTTAAAATATTGGCAATAAAATTCACGGAGCGGGGGAAGGGGGTCCCGGCTACTAATGATGTAAGGATTTCAAAATACCTTATTACCTTGCCACCGTAATGCCACCCAAGCCTTGACTAATAACTTAAAAAAAAGCATAAAGTTAAAGAATATTTTTGTCCATCTACAGAATGATAAGCTATAGGGAGAGAGGGATGGTTCAAAAAAGGGAGTGGAAAGGTGTTTGTGTTTTGCCTCTCTTTTTTAAATAAAGTTCACACATACTATTACTGAAACTGTCCAGATGTGTACTTTCCTAAAAGTGGTAACAATAAAATCAGTCAAAGCATGTCTTATAAATTAATACGAATCGAAAGCCAATGAAGTTCTGAAAGTAAGCCTCGGTGAATGAGTCCCCCTACAGGCGCAATCGCGTCATTGCATTCGGCTGCGCAGCATTTAAGGTAGTTCAGATAATTCAGCTAATTAAGGCAACAAGGCATTTAATGAGAATTCGAATAAGTCCAAATGAAGAGGGTGTACATAGTACACAAATAAATGTAAGGAAACCCTATTTCTGACCACATATGTCCATGGTCCACTGGTCCATTGGTAAGTTGTCCAGATCCCCGTTGAGTTCAATTGCTTTTAATTTAACCAGATTGCAGTTTCCCCAACTAAAAGCCACGTTGCATCATGTTTTTCTCCTCAGTCCATCTGAAGTGGAATGAAGTCAGTCAGCAGCAATGCAGGCCAAGAGGACCTTTCTGCAAAACACTGGGCGACTCCATAAGGAGGACCTCCACTGCTGGGCTGGAAATCACATGACCTCCACTGCTGGGCCGGACATGACGCTACTAAAGAGAACTCAGTAGGCTGGATTACACTATGTAACAAATTTTAATTTTTATTTTGTTCCTGGGTACAAAGTGTGTTTTCCTAACCTGCTATGCCTAAAACAAACAGAAAATAGCTATTGTTCCACAAAAACTTTGCTTCTGTGATCAGGATAATGATATTTTGAA
>JAAGVU020022021.1:0-27696 GCA_011763525.2 Mormyrus iriodes
AAGATGGGGTACAAAACTAAGCATCTCTCCGCCTAGCTGCATCTGGCCGCAGAGCTTCATCGACATCACAGGCTATGGCTGCAGATCATAAACCTTCCACCGCCATGCCGAGAAAAACTCTTCAATTGGGTTTAGGAAGAGTGAATATGGTGGAAGATAAAGGCATGTAAATTGTGGATGAACATGAAACCAGTTTTGGACCAGAGGAGATCGGTGGAATGATACATTGTCCTAGGTGACAATGTATCGCATCTCACCAATTTGATTTGCAGCAATTCCCTTTTATAGTGTCTAAACCTGATTGGTGTATCTATAATTAAGCACCTAAGTGTTTGTACACCTGGTGGTTATGTTTAACCAAATGGTTCATGGGTGTGGTTATCTCAAAGCCAGTGCTTTGAAAAGGACAAGTGTGTTTAGTGATTTGCAAATCACTGTATGTTGAGTTTTGCAAGACGTGTGAAGCTGACAATGTGCTTAGTGTTGTGCAAATCTGGGCCGATGTTTTGCTAACTGACTGTAAAGTTATACCAAATGTGTGAGACTTTTTCTTTTAGTTTTTAAGCAATCAGAAAAAACTGTTAAGTATGAGCTCACTTACAAATCAGCTGTATAAACTTCCCGGGACAACATGGTGGCAACATAACACTGTGTGCGGATATCAGTAAAAACGGCATCCTTCACCATCATGCAGTCCTAGGCTAATACGACAGTGCACACATTATCACCTTTCTGGACACCCTCCACAACAAACTCATTCGTAATGACCAGGGGCCAGAGCAGCCGAGGTACATTATCATCTGGGACAATGTTAGTTTCTACTCGACTGCTGTGGTCTGCAATTGGTTCACAGGTCACCCACTTTTCAAGGCACTCAACTGCCCCACAAACTCTCTGTTCTTGACTCACATTGGGAAATTCTTCCCTGCTTGGCATTGGAAGGTGTATGATCACTAGCCCCACCAATGTATACTCCTTCTACAGGTAATGGAGGAGGCTTCTGGAGACATCAATCAGGGGTCATGCCAGGCCTGGATATGGCACTCCACATGTGGATATGCCCTGACCCACAAAGAAGGGGAGATTTAGGCTAGCTTATTTCTGTTCCTTTCTTTTCCTAGGTCAAATGTTTTTTTCATCTGCTGTACTTGTTTTGTTTGGCAAGTGTTACAACATTTTGAGAAAAATGAAGACCTTTATCCCCTTATTTATAATTATAGAATACACATCCATACATCACACATTGGGATATGTGTGTGTTTGCTACATGTATGACAGCACTTTTTTCGCAAACTACTATGCTCTGCACGCAGGAAAAGCTAAAGCCACAAGTATTTTTCATTTATACTGTCAGTGTGTAGTTGGTGCCTGGTATACAAATTTAAATGATTGGTTGCACACTCTGTATTGATGTAAAAACAAAAATGTTTAAAGCGATTTGAAGAGTTTTGCAAGAACTGTTTGCTTTTTCAAAAGAGGTGTAATGTTTTGCTGGTTTGAAGTAAGGTTTTGTGGTTAGTGTGTAGAGTTTTGCAAAAATAGCGTATAATCTCAAAGATAATCAGAAAAAACTGTTATAACAAAGAAAAGGGCAGTTACAAAGACTTGTTCAGAAACTTGATATGCAGGCTTAGTAATGGTCTTCTGTGGTAAAGAGAGCTGAGTCAAAGGGCGACACGATCAATTTACTGGAATATGTATGTTCTTGGGGCGGAATGATGGTGCAGTGGTTAGCACTGTTGCGTTACACTTAAGCAGCATCTCATCAGAGGGGGTGGTGTTACACAAACCACATAAATGCCTAATGAATAAAGTGGCAACATCAATATTACTACAGCACAGGCGTCATTTTCAGTTCTAAAGGTATACAGTGAAGTTGTTTTTTTACAGAAGCTTCTGATAGTGTTTAATTCCAGTGTTAAATATTGTTAATTTAAGAATCATTATGTAAAAATGTGGACTGAAAATCCCCTAGTGCCAGAAACACTGAAAAATCACTAAGTGACTTTCTCAGGGCCTATTACTATGTAACACTGCTCCCTCGGATGTGATGTTGGTATAGGGGTTGGGGGTGTGGGAGGAGTAGTGATCAGAGAGGGAATGTAATGGGTCTTGCATGCCATCCAGGGAATACACTGCTGTCATTTGTCAGCTTTTTATCCATTTGTATGCATGCAAATATTAAGTAGTCTAGCATTATAATAAATAAATGTTTATTTCCAAAGTCAAAAGTAGCAGTAACATTTGATTTCATTCTTCCAGGAGAGCATTTGTGAGGTCAGGGACTGATGTTGGATGAGAAAGCCTGGTTCACAGTCTCCGCTTTAATTCATCCCAAATATGTTCTGTTGGTTCGATGTCAGGGCTCTGTGCAGGCCAGTCAAGTTCCTCCACACCAAACTCACTCATCCATGTAGTTATAGACCTTGCTTTGTGCACTGGTGCGCAGTCATGTTGGAACAGGAAGGGGCTATTCCCAAACAAAGTTGGGAGCATGAAATTGTCCAAAACAGCTTTGTGTGCTAAGGCATTAAGAGTTCCTTTCACTGGAACTAAGGGGCCAAGCCCAACCCCTGAAGGACAACCCCACACCATAACCCCCCCTCCACCAAACTTTACACTTGTCTCAATGTAATCAGGCAAGTACCGTCCTCCAGGCAACCGCCAAACCCAGACTTGTCCATCGGATGGCCAGACAGAGAAGCGTGATTCGTCAATCCAGAGAACACGTCTCCACTTCTGTAGAATCCAGTGGCGGTGTGCTTTATACCACTGCACCTAATACATTGCATTGCACTTGGTGATGTAAAGCTTGGATGCAGCTGCTCGGCCATGGAAACCCATTCCATGAAGATCTCTAGGCACTGTTCTTGAGCTAATCTGAAGGCCACACGAAGTTTGGAGGTCTGTAGCTATTGACTCTGCAGAAAGTTGGTGACTTCTGTACACTGTGTGCCTGATTATAATACCACTAACAGTCGACCATGGAATATTTAGTAGTGAGGAAATTTCACGAATGGACTTATTGCACTAGTGGCAATCCTATCACGGTACCACGCTCACTGAGCTCCTGAGAGTGACCCATTCTTTCACAAATGTTTGTAGAAGCAGTCTGCATGCCTAGGTGCTTGATTTTATATACCTGTGGCCATGGAAGCGATTGGAACACCTGAATTCAATGATTTGGAGGGGTGTCCCAATACTTTTGGCAATATAGTCTATCTGTAAGACATATTACATGGTAGTTACTTAGAGATACTATTTGGTGTCTATTATAGTCCTTACTATTATGTCATTTAACATGCTGTTTATATATATATATATATATATATATATATATATATATATATATATATAAATTTTGAGTTAATCTAAATAAATAGAATATAGATGTTCAGACATAAAAAATATACATAATATAAATGACATTTTAAGACAGGGTCAATAACATATAAAGAAATACAGTTATCTATGTTACTGGTGGGGAAATATTGTGAAAATTGGCATGTATGTGGAATATGCAGTAAATGACCTGCTGCAGTTTCCGCATTATCTGTCATGACTGGAACTCAGAACATTTAGATAAACGCACATTTATAGGCTTCCACATTTCCAGTTGATCCACCCATTGACTCAAGAGATTGTAAAGCTTGGATAGTGTGCAAATACTGTAGTAAGGATTAGATAGGGTGAGTGTGTGCTGGGGCTGCTGGGGAGTACAGTACATTGCACAAGTTCTGGTTATTTTGCTTAATTTGGAACCTTTTGAATTTATTGTAGTAGTATAAATATAATAAGCACTTAAAAATTGAGTTATTAAGGTGTTTACAAGAAAGCAGTTTACCACAAGGTTAACAGTGCAATATAATATAAATATTGTTGTGTGTACTAGCATGATAAGGAACTAATGCAAGAAAATACAAAGACAAATGGCATTTGGTTAGTGGGTTGATTTGTGAAACAGAGGCTACCAGATAGTTTAATATTTGTTTTATGGCATCAGGGTAAACCAATACATAGAATAGAAGGACAGAACTGTCTTTTTCCTTCCTTTTTGTGACACAGAATTCTGTTTTCTATCATACACATCATGTGTCTTATGTGATTATACTGGTGAAGCTAAAATCAAGACATGTACAGAATATACAGGAGAGCAGAAGCTTACCAATGAATATTTATTTTTAAATATTATTATGAGGTAAATTCTGGTAAATGAAGTATATTTTAATTCACCTGCAAAAACAGATACAATCCCTAGGTAGTCATAGCTTGCATCTATGCAGTGGCATGTATCCTTGGTATTTGTAAGATCTGAATTGCTCAATCATTGTGGTGCTGAAGGACCTGAGTGGCTCAGAACCTCACAGGACGATGCTGAGCCATTGTGCCTGTAATCGGAAGGTCATTGGTCGAATTCCAGAGTCGGCAGGGTGACATCTCTGTTGGGCCCTTGAGCAAGACCTTTAACCCCCAATTACAGCTTGGACTGTCTGACCCTGCCTCCTTAATTGTATGTTGCTTTCTATAAAGGCGTCTATTAAATACATTAAATGTGTAGCGAAAAGGATGATTGACATACACAGGGTTTACTGACTGCATGTCATGTAATGCTGTTATGAAGACTGCGTATTGTCATTTTATCCCACCAGTATGGTATTGTATGACGTGCAAAAGAGTGAATTTCTGCTCACTGCAACACCCCCCCAAATTCTGGCTGCATTCATACTCACAATTCATTATCATACCAATTACTTGTTGAACGGTCAGAGTGCATCTCCAAAATATTCCCTAAGGTTGAAAATTAATTGATGCTTTGTAGCAATGCTTATTTGGGGAAACGTATGCATATATTCTAAATCATTCGTGAATGGACACAAGTGGAATAGAACTGAGTAAATGATTACTAAGCTAACATCTTGCTTTTAGCAAGCAAGCACACTCTTTTCTGTGCAATAATGTTAGCATGCCCAGGTGGGGTGGACAGCCAGCTGACCTTGGACCCCCAGAGGTTTTTTTTCTCCTTAATTCGGAGTTTTTAGTTCCTCTCCTCTGTTGTCATCTGGCTTTCTTTAGCTAATTTTGTTGTCTTTCCTTTTCCGTATTTTGTATTACTTATATACTCTCTTAATATCATGTAATACCATGTAAAGCGCTTTGTGGCAGCTCCGTTGTGAAAGGTACTATATACAAATAAATTGAATTGAATTGATTAGTTCATCAAATGCAATCCCAAACAGCATTTCCGATTCTTATTTCCCTCAGCTGTTCAGTTTATAAAATTTTTGTGTAACACCATTTTGTATGGTCATGGTTTAAATTTTGCATCCTGTTCCTGATGATATATGGACAGTGGACATTTAAATTCTAATATTATTTACGTCAGTTTGTTTTATATGTTTTTGGTTCTGACACTACTCACAGCTAACATCTGATAACATACACCCACCCACACTCTCCCCTTGTTCAGATGTGGTCTACAGTACATGCACTGTAGCCCAGACTTACTAAGTTAATTACTATTAGAAGGAGGGTCTGTGTCCCTTCTTCGTCAACATCAACTGGGGGTCAACACCCCTGAATACTCTGGGATTGCAGTCCCTTTGCACAAAGACCAGCGAGGGTGTTGTAAAGTCCCTTACCGAGAATGTGGGTGGTTAAAGTTGTTTTTGGTGGTACTTATTATTATTATTATTATTACAGTGGAAACCGCTTATAATGATCATGGTTATAGTCATTAACCGCTTATATGGATCAGAATCATTTCTGTACAAAATACTGTTTAGATTATTTGCTTACAGTAATCAAGTAGTCTGCTTACAGTGTTCATTTAGGGGTTTTTTATACATGACAACATGAACATTTTTTTTAAAAAGGATAATTCTTTTTTTTACTTGCCTACTTTGCTTTACGGTAACCCGTTTTCTCTGGCTAGCTATCTGAGGCTAATGCTGCACAGCAAACCTGACGGGAAAAAGAAAGTCATTTTTTCTCAGTGACAAATATGGATTCATCAAAGCTTATGATAAACTAACAAAAACAGACAGCAAAACTACAATAAGCAATATTTTATATATATTATAGCGTGTTTGATTTGTACTCAGTTCAGTCATTTAATTTGAGCGGTACTGTAATTTGAAAATATTTGAAACAGCTGTAGAGTATTTTGAAAGAGGCAATAAAATTCATTAGTGACACTGTGCATTTTATTACCCAATATTCATGTAATAAATATACAAATGTCAGTTAGATGGTAATCTGCCTGAGAAAATTGGGTATAATGATCATCTGCTTATAGTGATCAATTTCACCAAGACAGACATGATCACTAAAAACACTGTATTATCATTTATTAAAACTGATTACATTTTTTTCTGCGCTTATAGTAACACTTATTTTAATTCCTTTATTGCAATTGACTATAAAGCACTTTGTAAACCCTGTGGTTAAAACAATGCTATTGTTGTTTAACACAGCTCAGAGGAGACCCAGTGATGGACAGCACAATTTATTTACACACAGGCAACCAGACTTGCAAACCCTAGGCAGGATCGTGGTCAGGGTCACGGAGCTAGAGTGTCAATAGTCAGAGGGGTCAGTCCAACACGGAAGGGACGGGACAGGAGACAGGCACACTGGGAGAAGCTGGGGAATCAGGACAGGATGGGAACATGGCAAGCAGGATAGGTGAGGGCTAAAGGCAGGAGACAAAGGCAAGCACGTGCAGTATTCGGCATCACACACCAACAATACCTCACACCATGAGGCAGCCCGTGGTTTTAAAGGCAGAGAACAGGTATGGGTACTCAGCCATTAGGTGTGCTCATGAGGGGAGGTGTGACAGCTATATATATGCCGTGGATTTTCTTGCCATATGTGTGCTTATCTGCCCTGATGCCCTTGGACAAGTTTTCCTTTGCTGTCTAGAGAGCCCCTTTGTTGTCCAATCTAAAACAAGTATATGAATGAATGAATCATATCTGATTCGGGGAACAAATTTCTACCTGAAACAGATTTTCTTGTTTAGGAGAAAGAAAGCCAGGGATTCTCTCTTTCCTTTAGGGTTGAGATCCTTTGTCATGGATCAATTAAAAATGATTATGCCAAACATATATTCTTTGTATTCTGGGCTAGATGTGTTGCTGATGCCTTTCAATATAGCTGTTACAAAGTCTGTCAGAACTGACTTGGATACTCTGGTACCTTCTGCCAGACAGAAGAGGGACAAAGTGCCCTCCTTAACTGTAGTAGGAAGTGAAGACACCACTCCACCTTCTTCAATAAAGAGGAGCTATTCAGGGACCAGGTGAGGTCAGCTACCAGGTGCACCCCAAGGAAAATGGTGCTCCTTACTGACTCAACTACAGAGCCCTCATTGTGCAGCAGGAGTGGAGAACAGGGGACTTTCTGTAGTCACCCACCATTTTTTTCATTTTTCCCTATGTGAAGAGACAGATTTATAGACTTACACCAGTCCGCTACTTCCTAAATTGTTGTCCTGTATGCCAACTTATCACAATTGCTGATGATATCCACCACCATTTTGTCACTAACAAACTTGATGATGGTGTTGGAGCTGTATGTGGCAGTACAGTCATAAGTCAGGAGGGTGACATGAGTGGGCTGAGTACAGGCTGGCCTCAAACCCATTACTGTAGGGTTACAGCCTGTGTGTCAGCTGTACTTATATTTTCAGACTCTGAGAACTGGCTGCATCTGCACGCACTGCCTTCTTCACATGTTTATTAAGAATATGATTGATTATAAATTTCCCCTAATATATCTGTTAGGTACTGATTTTTAGCTGAAAATGAAAATCTACATTACCCATATGATAGTGCTGTTGTATTCATAACTGTTACATCTATTATATAATGTGTGAATATGCTCTTACATGTTATAAAGTTTTGCAGGGCCTGTTTATGGTTAATGGGAGTATCGTTTAAACTGATGTCGCCAATATAGGGATAAAGATTGCATGATAAACTCAACTGCAACCTCTCCTCACTGATGAGATTGCATTTAAAAGAAATTTCAGAGGTAATTAGCAGCCAACTGTGAACTGGAATATACCGTGTAAATTATTATTCAAAAGTATGTTTTTTTTTTAAAATAAAATAATAATAATAATAATAATAATAATAACACTTTTTCATTATAAATTAGGCTTTGTGTTAATGATCTTGTCCAACTGCAGGCTAATGTAAATGTTCTAAGCATCTATAAGGTAGGCTATAGGCTAGGCTATGATGTTTGTTAGGTTAGGTGTATTTTCGATAGGTTTGTCGGAACGTAACCACATTGTAACCCAGAGAGAGGCTGTACCATGTCAGTGGTAAAATTTGCATTTTTTTCAAAATGTCTGTTAGAAATCATGATGGTATTGACTCCTGGCCAGAAGGACATGTAAAGTAAGATTTTCATTGGCTAGTGCACCTGACTGCGCTGTGCATTTGACTCTTGAATCTTTGTGAATATTCACATTACTGAGTACAGCAGAACTTTAAGAAATGGACCTGCCCTGAATGAGTAGTCAATTTGAAGTAGTACAGTGGCGCAGTGATTAACACTATTGCTTCACGCCTCTGGGAACAAGGTTCAGCTCTCCACTCTGGGCACCATCTGTGTGGAATTTCTATGTTCTCCCCGTGTCACTGTGGGTTTATCTCCAGGTACTCCAGTTTCCTCCCACAGTCCATATCCTGGGTTATTCCCAGCCTTGTGCCTATACTTTCTGGGGTAGGCTCCAGACCCCCACTATGCTAAACAGGACAAGCGGGTACAGAAAATGGATGAAAGTAGTCAATTCACAAGATCACACCAAATAACATTAAAGGGCTCAACTTCGATTTGAGGTAAAGTTTGGCACTTTTGGTGATGCAAAGAATTTTTTTGAATTCTATCCAAAATTCAACAATGTATTATTATAACATGCTTTGTTGTTAATTAACTTTGTTTTTATTTTACATTTGAGAACTGTAACAAATGACAAAACACTGGACTCCTGATGTGAGCAAACAATAAAGTAAATAACACGTATTGCCCTTGTTAGTAATTTAAAATGACGATATGAATTTTTAGTGACGGCACAAGACTCAAGTTAAGGCAATATTAAAAATAAAACTGCATAATTGCAGAACTAGTTTTTTTTGTGGGCTAATTTGTTTACACGTACGTTATAGTTGTGTTGTGTATATGATGTTAAGTGATTTCATTATACTTAAAGTTGAGTCGTGTACATGGTGTAGGCTGATTGCCTGTTTGTTGTTGTTCAGTCATGCATCCTTCCAAATTAAAAAGCTCAATGCTTCTCATTCTCAATTTTTGGCTAAGCCGTATGTACTATAGGAATAAAGGGGAGACAGATAGAATTTTTAAATGAATTTGCTTATACAGTGCTAATGTTTAACGGAAATGGGAGTATACCATCTATGTCACCCAGCGGCAAGTTTTGGTGCCCCTAAATGCTGGGCGCCCTGAATCTGCAAGGGTATCCATGTTCCTTCAACACTCCTGAATGCAAGTAGTCTATAGAGGTGCTCCTAATTGTAATGTACAGGCAATTGTTATTATATAATGTTATTATACAATGCCCAGGCAATAGCTGGCATTTGGCGTAGGGAGGTCTGGTATAAAGTACAGTGGGTCTGATTGCAGAAACAGCATACAGGTTAGGCTACACCTAGATAATACCTTTCTATGTCATGCATTATGAGAAAGCAAGGTTCTGTGTTCCCAAAACTAGTATCCATTACTAGTCTAACCTGTCTGAGTTGCTCATGCCTATTGCCAAAACAGTGCTGAACCTGACCCTTCCCAGGCATAGTCCAGCCGAGTTACATGGGTTGGCCAGAAAACAAGGGGGTCCTGGTAGCCCTCATGCAGGGTACACTGCTTCTTTTTGGCACCTTTCATTGGGGGTCTTTGCTGGATTGTCATTTTTCTGGTCTCTCCAGAGAAGCCCTATGAGGAGCTCAAGTTCCAGGCAACATAGCTCAGAGGTTCATGAAGGTATACAAACCACTGCACCACCACAAGGTCATAATTAATGTAGCATCCATCCATCCATCCATTTATTTTCTGTACCCACATGTCCGGTCCGGAGCATATCCCAGAAGCTACAGGCATCGCACAGAGAATAACCAAGGATTCGGCGCCAATACATTGCAGGGCACAAACACCATTATCCTAATTCTATTCAAACTTGACCCATAATTATTAAATGAGCTATATAATGAGGAACAAAGCCTGCCACCCCTAGAAAGAGGGTGTAAACATTCAATTGCAAATGTTCTTTAGCAGGTAAGTAAACTAATTATTTTAAGAAGGATTTTGTGTTGACAACACAAAATGATATAAGGAGACAAAGCCTTGATTCACAGTTAGATGGTAATCTGCCTGAGACATACAAAAAAGGGTTCGGGTCCCTTCTTCGTCAACATCAACCGGGGGTCAACCCCCCTGAATACTCTGGGATTGCAGTCCCTTTGCACAAAGACCAGAGAGGGTGTTGTAAAGTCCCTTACTGAGAAGGTGGCTGACTTCAAGCTGACTTGAAGTGTTGCATCACTTCAATTGTTAAACATGTTACCTGACCACCATATAAAATAGTTTCACTTCCCTCTCATTCACAAAATAGAGGGGTTTGAATTTTACTTCCTAAAACACATAAAATAGAAATCCAATATAAATCACCTTTCTCAAGAACATCGCTGATGCTTAATAAAATGTGTCAGTTCAAGTCAAATTCTACATGCAGTACTCCAAAATTTTATGATAATTTTGATGGCACTAATTACCTCAGTGAAGACTTCCATCTTCTAACCACTTATGTAGGTTAGGATCACAGGAGATCCTGGAGCCTATTGCAGGAAGCATGAGGCTAGTGTACACACTAGACAGGATGCCAGGCCATCACAGACCAGTTATCCTAACTGCCAGTCTTTGTACTGTGGAAGAAAATGCAGAACCATATGGCGAACATCTCCACATACACAGAGGCAGAATGTGAAACCCCAACCCTGAAGGTATCAGGCAAAAGTGTTACCCACTGAGCCCCCCTCAATGAAAACTGCTGCAAGTTCAGGATATTGCAGTGTTCCCAACATTTTTAATGTGTCTATGTTTTTCATAACAGTAGACTGGTGATGAGGTTTATTTCAGGGGTAGGCTTAATCAGTCCAGCTAAATAGCAAGCTTCATAATAATTTGCATTGACTGTATTTAATGGAGTGTGGAATTCTTGGTAATTATAAATTTACGTCTAAAAGTCGTTTTACCATTGTTTGCATTTATTGAAGATATATTATACTGGCTTATACTCAATCACTCAGGCGGCAGTTACCCTTGATGAACTATACTTTCTCAATTGTTAAAATAATTTTTCATAGTCTTACTTTCATTGACCTGCCCTGCATTTAAAAGTTATCCCATTTGAAAATTATAAAGGAAACTCTCCATAGATTCCATAATTACCTGCAGAGACTGACTGAGGTTTGCCTGACTTAATAATCCAAATAATCCAATATGGCTGTTGTCATGCTAGGAGGAACATGAGGACTTTTTTCCATGCTGACACAGAAAGGGTCACAACATCCCATGTATCTTGTCCCCCACTCCCCTAAAGAGGCTGTAATTACATTAGAAATGCCCGTGACCTTTCATTTATTGTATATCTCCTTCTATCAGTGCTTCTGTTGATAGCAGTGAAGGTGAATCTAATCCACATTTTGGATGAAAGTAATGAAGGGAGGTAATACAAACTCACAGTACATTCAGTTCTGCGTCTGCAAAGGTAGCAGCAGCAGACAGGGGAGATATAGTGACACGCTGAGCACACACAGACAGAATGCACCTTCCAGGAGCAATGGTCCTGCTGTCTTATTGCAGCTCTGCTCTCCTAACACATGCCTGGCTGCCAGGCGCATTTATCTCAAGCTGTTGGACAGGAGCGATGACAGGGGAACAGCACCTGCTATTTTCAGCTTTCTTGTTTGCTTGTATCCTAGGTTAGCTAATGTGTTACTATTCTCCCACTGTTTATTTGGTTTGGGTAATTACCAAGGGCATATTATACTGAAAGTGTTGTGATGTTGTATCCAAACAGAGGACACTCTCATTCAGGATAGGAATCATGATGCTATATCTGTTTATAAATTTGGAGGGAATGAGTGAATGAATGAAAGAATAACAATGAATGAATGAATGAATGAATGAATGAATGAATGAACGAAATTTTGCAAAACAACAAAAAATTAACCTTAATATAAGTGATGCATAATTTTCAGACATTATACAGCTCTGGGAAAAAATTCAGAGACCACAGCTAAATTTTCATTTTCACTAATTTCTCAATTTATGAGTATGTGCCCGTGTTAAATATACATTTTTTTGCAACCTTCAACCTGACTCTTCCCTGCTTCTCATTGATGAAGGGTTTCTTCCTTGCTTTATGAGACTTCAGTCCTGTTTCTACAAGTTCGTTACGAACTTTTCTTAGCAGTGCACTTCACACCACTTAGTGTTTCCCATTCTTTTTGAAGGTCACTTGATGTCATCCTTCGATTCATGAGGCGCTGTTGGATAAGTGGACGGTCATCTCTGGAATAAGAAAGTTGCTTCTGCCATCTACCTGGCTGGGTTTTGGTCATTGCCATTGTCTCCGGCTTCACCTTATTCTTGTGTACTACTGTCTTAGAAACTTTGAGCCTGGAAGCAACCTGCCGTGCAGTGTAGCCTTCTGCCTGCAGAACCAGGATGCTGCAGATTTTTAAAAAATATAGAGTGGTCCTTTTGTTTTTTCCATAGTTGTATATATTAATCCCCAGCATATACATGTTTTCCCTCTATATTTACTGAATGCTCACATAATAATGGGTTCCATAGCTGCTTATCTGGTAATTCTGCGCAAAACCCAGGGAGGGGAAACCGTAGATAAAACGGTGATTCCAGTTATGTATATATTTCTCTAATGAGAACTTCATCAAATTAGTCATTTTCATACATTTCTCATTTGGCTTTACTTAACTTTAACAGCAATTATCACTGCTAATTGATCTCTAAAGTGTCTATAGTACCTGATTGTGTATATTCCCTGTAGTAACATCCTGACCAGGAATCTGTTACCCTAGCCTTGTGCCATTCGCTGCCAGGCATAGGCTCCAGGTGATCATGACCAGGATAAAAATATTTTTTCTTGGCCAAGTATGCTCTCATGCACAAGGAATTTGTCTCTGGTTGTCAATGGCTCTCATATATAGAGAAGATATATACACATTTAACCCCTGTATTATTTTTGGGGTTGAAGTTACCCCAGTCCATTTTTAAAATGAGAATAAATTCTATAGAATCTAGAATTTAGAACAGAAGAAGTAAAATACACAAGGGTTAAGACCATACAAGACAATAGTCACATACAGTCTAGTTGACATATACAGTATAACATAGAAACGGAGGATGGAGGATCTAGACTCAAAGAGGGAGCCCTTGGGCCGGCAAAGGAAGTCTAAAATAGCAAAGTCTCAATTTATAAAGTAAAACTGTGTATAGTCCAGTTATAAATGCTGAAAGTCCAGCTGATGTTAGTATTGCATGGTGTACCCATACTGAAAAAGTACCACAATATCCCGTTATTAAAAAATACTATTTTCCATTTTATTAATATGGTACTTAAAAGTATTCCTTACGAGTTGCGTCGCTGTGCAACAGCGGGTCAGCAGCACTCCGCTTTCTCTCCCTCTCTCTGCAGGCACAGTGGGCATGCTAATCTTTTTTTTTGTTGCGCCATCACATGGATTTGCACTAATCTGTTAACATTGCGAGAAGTAAACAGCCCAATTATCCAACAGCCTATTTATAAAAATAAAGCATTTTATGTTCTTCAAAGTTTCAGTTGTAATCTGAATACTTTTCCTTATATAATATACAGTATGTTACTGCTTTATCTATGTTGTGTGAATTTTATATTAAACACACTCTGACACTGTGTTGCGATAGCCAATTAAAAAATGATAAACAGATTTTGTGTTATTATACACATTACACAAAATAATCTGGTTCCATATATCTTGTAGTAAAAAGTAAAACATATTCGTTCAATCAGCATATATATACGCGTCGCTATCTTCATGCAAGGTGTGCGGTAAAAGGCACAACTGCCCAGTTAACGCTAGAACCGCCCGTTTTCCATACCAATGAACGTCAAACTCCTTTAACCTCCAGGAAAGATGTACTTTGATGTATGCGGTCCTTTTGTTTGTGCTGATGTGCCGTTAGTGTTAATAACAACACTGAATCTGACACCCTCAACCAAAATGCCATAATGTTCCTATCAGAATGGCTGCTTTATCCTGAAATTGTACAGCTGAAAGGTTTTCAAATGCAGTATTTTATACAGTGTTAGATAAATAGACGTAGTTTATTGGTGATTTCATATTCATCAAAGTTTACGTTTTTTAACAACTGTATGAAGTAGTCTTATTTTTTATACAAATCAACTCAGGTGAAACAAATAAAAAATGTAGATCTGCCAACTTTCAGGCATCTGGTGTGATACGCTTTCAGACCCCCATTCATACAAGCAATCTTAAGGCAAATATATATTATTCCATTCTAAATCTAAAATTAGCAATATCAATAGCCTTGGGGTAGATTGCAAATCTTACAGACTATTTACAAGGTAATAAAACAGTTACATGTATGTAAATGTGTGTGCATGTGCGTGCAGACTTGTTTCGAATTGAAAATCTCACACCAGCCAGCTAACCAAAGTTGACAACCCTGCATTTTGTTTGAAATGAACTGTAAAATGTCCTGTTTTTGGCTGAAGCAACTTGTCATTACTTTTGCGTTGTTATTCCAACGATTATAAAACAAATATTAGAAAACATTACCTATGTCACTTTTTATATCTTTTTGAGATAAGACCACCCATATCCAACTGTAATAGCAATCAAAGTGTATTTAATATATTATAAAATATATTTTTTTTATTTACTTGAAGGGATAGGACATGCTACTCCTCCCATAACTTTGAAAAAAAGTAACACTGTGATATAATACTGTCATCGTCCAAATAGTGATCAATACTGTGATAATAATTTTAGGTCATGTTGCCCACTGCTATCAGGTCTGACCTCAGCAACCTTACGTGAATTTGGGACATACCCCACTTACCCCCACAGGTATGTCATCTAACAAACAGGTTGCAGGTTTCATTGAAGATATTATTTTGAGTAGATTTACCCATCAAAGAGAAGAATTCAAATAACTCATTAATAATCAGACATAGCAGAGCCAAATGTCAATGTCATAAGCAGCCGATGTAACACTCTGAATTGTCTCTCTAATATTGGTTGTTATCAAAAATGAAATAAAGTTATTACTGCTAAGTGTCACTGGAACCTGCAAGTCAAATGATGCATGATTCCATGTCAGACATGGCAAATAGAATCTGGGATTGTTTTTGTTATTTTCTATCATACTGGAGAGGTACATGGACCTGGCCCTAGATAGGGCATGTCTGTATTTTTTGGCACTTTCTCTCCAGGCAATCTGGAACACTTCTACTTTAGTGATGTGCCACTTAGGTTCAAGCTTACATGTGGATGCTTAAGCTCCTGTGTTTGGTCTATATACCAAGTTGCATGTTTCTTTTCTCTAAGTCATTTTCATTTTAATGTAGCAACACAGTCAAGACTGCTATGAAATGCCTGCTCAACCATTTGGAACACAAGTTCCAGTTCAACCTCACTAGTAGCCTCATCTAATGCATGTAAAGTGTGTGGAAGTTTATCGACTCAAGCCGCAGAATAAAGTTGCAAGGACCGATCAAATGACTAGAATAGTATTTTGGAGCTGAAGTCGTAGTCTTTGTCTGAATCTCAAATGTCACCAATGCATAGTACAGGAGCCCCCAGGGTATAGTACTGTCAACATGTCTATTCACACTCTACACAATGGACTTCCAGTATAACTCCAGCCCATGCCACCTCCAGAAGTTCTCTGATGACTCTGCGATAGTTGGATCCATCACTGAAGGGAAGGAAAAGAAGTACAGGAGTCCAGTGGAGAGATTCATTGGATGGTGCAAGGAGAACCATCAACAGCTAAATGTTGGCAAAACAAAGGAGCTGGTGGTGGACTTGAGACATGCCAAGCAGCTATTGAACCCTGTGACCATTCAGGGTGAGAGTGTGGAAATGGTACAGTGTTACTGGGAGTATCTGGGAGTCCGCATCAATAACAAGCTGGACCAGCAGGACAATATGAATGGAGTTTACAAAAAAGGGCAAAGGAGAATGTCTTTTTTTGGAAGATTGGAAGTCTACCAGTCATGTTCTACCAGTTTGTATGCTCAATGTACTTAATGCACATAAAACTTATAATAATACTTATAATGCCCAATGGCCAGAAAATAGGTGCACAATATACCATTTGCACTGTCATATAGCACTGCATTTTTTCATTACAAATAGCATTGCACAATATGGTAAGTGATTGTGTATGTCCGCCTTAAACTGTTCTTTTTTAGTACCTATTTATACATTTTTGTATACCTCTTTCTGTACTGTACTGTACTGTACTGTAACTTATTTTAAAATCCTCTTTATATCTGTATAACTGATGCTGGACCAAACAAATGCCCCACTACAAGTGGATCAATTAAGTCATGTCTAAGTCTAACATGTTTGTGCAGTTGGTAACTATATTAAAAGTAAAAGAGTATATCATTGTGAGGAATGTGAGAATAAACACAACATGTCCAATGAAATACAATAAGTACAGTGAGGGAATTGACGGGGTTGTACAGTGAGGGAAAAACAATGACGTATTATGTGTCTTTTGGGGATAATAGAGCAGATTGAGTAGAAGCAGCTGGGTGAAAGGGTGAGGGGTCTGTGATGATTTTCCCTGCTTGTTTTCTGACTCGGGAGGAGCAGAGGTCCTGGAGGGAGAGAAGGCTAACATCATTGATCTTTTTGGCAGATCTGACTCTTTGTCGTATCCTTTTCATGTCTTTTCTGGTGCTTGCTCTAAACCAGACTGCGATGGATGAAATGAGAACAAACTTGATGATTGCTGGATAGAAACAGATCAGCAGGTCCTATAGCAGGTTGAACTTCCTCAGTTGACTCAGCTAGTACATCCTCTGCTGGGCCTTGTTTTGATTAAATTTCTATTGGTTTCCTGGGAGATTGTAGATCTCATAAAGCAGAAGGTTTCCTTGACTGACACAGTGCTGTTAAGTATGAAGAGAGGCAGTGTTGAGATGAGTGATAAAAACATAAGAAATTTACAAATGAGAGGAGGTCATTCAGCCCATTAAGCTTGTTTGGGGAGAATTCAACTAATAGCTTAAAGTTGTAAAAATCTTATTTAGTTCTGATTTAAAGGAACCCAAGGTTTCAGCTTACACTACACTAACCGGAAGACTATTCCATACTCTAACTACACGCAGTATAAAGAAGTGCTTTCTCAAATCCAGTTTGAAATGTTCTCCCACTGATTTCCACCTATGGCCATGAGTTCTTGTATTTCAACTAATTTTGAAATAACTCTTTGATTGAACAGCATCCAGACCTGTTAGAATCTTATATACCTGGATCATGTGTCCCCTTAGTCTCCTCTGCTCGAGGCTGAACAGATTCAGCTCTGCTAACCTCACTTCACAAGACATTTCTCTAAGACCAGGGATCATTCACGTAGCCCTACTTTGAACCCTTTCTAAGGCAGCAATGTCCTTTTTAAGGTAAGGTGACCAAACCTGCACAATATTGTAGGTGGGGTCGTACAACGGAATTGTATAATCTTAACATAACCCCCCTTGACTTAAACTCCACACACCTAGAGATGTAACCCACCATCCTATTGGCCTTTTTAATTGCTGGTGTGAGTGGGACATGGAAGCATCAATTCAATTCAATTCAATTTTATTTGTATAGTGCATTTTCACATTACATTGTCTCAAAGCGTTTTACATTACATACACATCAACATACACACCAAGATCTTTCTCATAATCAGCTTCCTTTATTTCAGTGGAACCCATAAAATACTTCTGCTTTATATTTCTGTTCCCTGCATGGATCATCTTACATTTGTCTACATTAAATTTCATCTGCCAGGTTTCAGCCCAGCTACTAATTAAATCAAGATCCTGCTGCAGCCTCTGTGCCGCTAGTTCGGTATCTGCTACACCACCCACCTTGGTGTCAGTTACAAATTAAACCAATTTACTGTATATACTGGTGTTAATATCGTTTATGTAAATTAGCAATAACAGTGGCCCTAAAATTGAACCCTGCGGTACCCCACTATGAATGCAGGCCCACTGTGACATTGTGCCTCTGATAATTACCCACTGCTTCCTATCTGTTAACCAGTTTTCAATCAAAGCTGCTGCAGTTCCTAAAATCCCTGCTGCTTTGATCTTAAACAGTAGCCGTTTGTGGGGGACAACATCAAAGGCCTTCTGGAAATCTAAATAGATCACTTTGTAGGCCTTTTTATGATCAATTTCCCTTGTAGTTTCCTCAAAGAACTCAAGTAGATTTGTTACACAGGATCTACCTCTCCTAAATTCATGTTGACTATCCCTTAGAATGTTATTTGAACCCAGGTAAGCTATCATTTTTGCTTGGATTATAGTTTTCATTATTTTTCCACTTATGTAAGTTAAACTAGTGATGACAGGGAAGATGTTTCTTTGGTTTCAGCAATGTGTCAGCCTTTTGTGGTCTATGACTCCATTTCTCTGGACATACACCATTAGATAGATGTGCTAGGGATAAGGCTTTCCAGGGTAGTGGTTTGTTGAAATTTGAGGGAAGTTACCAGTCAATTGTTCTTCTTATTCAGTTACTGAAGCAGTTTACCTGTAAGTTTGTTCCTTTTACTATTTTTGCAGTTTATAATGTTCAAATGCAATTGACCTGTTATTTAACATTACTTTATATACAAGGTCACTGGAACCAATCCTAGACAGATTAAGGTGCAGCTGCACCATGGACAGAAACTCTGCCAGCTTACACTAATAGATTTTCAGTGGGAATGCAATAAAATATCATTAGCTGCTTCCCTCATTCTCTTAACAAACGCTGTTTTGTGTGTCAAATTACCACTTCTGTTTTTTGAAGACTTTTATTTTGTGATCTCAGGAAAATAAATCGTGATCTCAAGAAAACTTCTTTGTTTGTTTTCTTTCTGTGTTGAGATCATGAGAAGAATTAGTCGTAACCTCAACATAAGACAGAGAAATATAATGATGGATGTCCTCTATGGACAAGTTGAAATAAGATGCAAAGTTACAGTGAGAAGATACAGACAAGGCAGTTGTGTGTTCATGTGAACAGGGCATATTACAATGTCCTTTGCTTTAAATGTTCTGTAAGTTATTAAATGGAAAGCAAAGTTATATTTTTGAAAAACCGTGAGTTTTGTGATCTGTTGCAGCCCTAGCTGTGACGATTACTTGATGAAATTAATTTTTTAAAAGCATCAATTAAAATTTGCCTTGTTGATTACTTGCCAATATGGCAGAAGTAAGATGAGGGTCCAAATAAAGAAAGCATCAGCTGTGTGAAAGAACTTCACATTAAAAGTGAACAAAAATGCAGTCGTCTTTCGGGATTGCAAAGCATAGCATAAAACTCACACCAGCACGACTGCAATGCAACTGCATTTTAAAAGAAGACATTCAGGTTTAATGGACTCACCCAATAAGTCAAGGTTAGCTGGATTTTGCTTCTAGGAATAGCCTAGCCTGTCTTTGTCATCACTTACACTTAATTATTTTGACCTAAATTGCTGCTAAAACTAAGGTTATCACCATTGATGAGCAGCATCATCTTACATAATATGGTACATAATAACCATATTGTAAAGGTTGGGTAGGCCATGTCATGGGCTCAATTAACCAAGCGGAGTCTGGTAATAGTTTCAGCCACATGGTGGCTTTTACTGCACCTGTACCACTCATGCACAATGCATGCACCCTGCTAGTCGCTCTGTTTACACCTAACACACACACACTGTTTATCACAATCAACATTTAATACTACACCTATATGACACTACTTTAAGTGCAATGACACCACAATACATGATGAATACAGGGAACTATTTACATTATTGGCACCGGTCCAACCTGCTGCTCTTCCTGTTGGGTACCTCCAGCGCTACAACATAATATGATTTCTTTTGTGAATGAACTGTGTGTTTTGAGTAGAGGAGGATGCACTGATTACAGCACGTTACCACATGACAAACCACCTCAGGGATGAGAACCTGAGTGCAGCAGGTGATACCTCAGCACCACCCTAGTCCAGATGGACCAGTACGAGTTTTTTTTTCCCCAGTGGCTAGAGTGCCAATCCTACCACCAACCCCCAAATTTCCCTGTAAGTTGGAGGATTTCCTTGCAGGGCTGGATGTAGATTAACATCATACCCAGGACAAAGCAACTGCAGGTCAAGGGCTAATGAAGTAGGTTCACTCTTGGCATTGAGAGGATTCAAACCAACAACCTTCGGAGTGCTGGAACAGCTCCCTAGCCACAGAACCACCACTCCATCCTAAGTTTTGAGTAGGACTGAACAATATTGGAAAAAGTTCACATTGCAATATTTTACATTTTAGCGATCTTGAGGAGTTGAGAATTAACTATTGCCAAACAATGTCTGTCAAATAAGCTGGGTGCTGTTGTGCCAACAGACATAAAGTGGTGCCAACGAATCATTTGCTCTTGCTTAAATACCATCTCTATGTATATTTCCATACAACAGAAGACAAATGGTGAATGTGAGTGAATGGTTATTCCCTGCCTCGTGGCCATGGTTTCTTTGTATCCGCAGCCTTGCTTTTAAAACACTTATAGGACGGTTTCTACACATGGTTTATAGGTTTGTGTATAAAGTCTGATATTAAGGTTTTGAAACTAATTTCAAACTAACTACTGGCTTATAGTATTAGCAATGGACTACTTCCGAATTAGAGATAGTGCCTTGGGTTGAGTATAATCAAAATGTTTAATAGTAATATAGTTTAATAATATCTAATATTTCATACTGCCCACACATTATTCATACGGTATTTCAACAGTATTTTATAAAGCAGTGCTCTGGTTATTTTGAACTATTCTCAGGTTGGTGGCAAGGTCCCCCAAATTACAGTTTTGCCAAAAGAAAATTCTGTATCATTCCATGCACTCGGTGGAGGCACTCTGCTGTATGCCAAGCGGTTCTTTACCCCCGCAGCCATGTGTTTAAAAAGGTATAATGCACTATTTATCGTGCATTAACCCTTACTTTCATTAAATGATATATTATTTCAATTGCAATTAGTCGATTGTATTTTCAAATGAATCAATTGATTACTCAATTTTTCATTTATTTGATAGTGAAGTTAACTTTAGTTGTGAGTATTGGGCCGGTACAGAGGTACGAGGTAACCTGGAGAGGCCACTAACCCCCTTGTTTAAAGCTTGGCCCCTCTCTGTTGCCCTCCCTGGACTGCACATGACTGAAGACAATCGCGAAAAAATAAACTCATGGATTGTTTTGCCACACAGTGAATTACTCTGATAGGCTGCTGTTCTAATGCAGATGGAGCACACGCAGCAGTGGCAAACCTCACAGGCACTGCACAACTTGCTATAGCCAACAGTAAAATTAGGTCAGTTGGTCATAGAAGTGATTTAAACATTAATGCTATCTAAGGTGATTTCCAAATGTAATTTAAGGTGGTGGAATTTGTCATGGCAAGTGAAGTTAGTGAAGTTGGGCTGTCTTTAGCTAGTGGTATAAAGCATAAAGGTTAACATAGCTAGCTATCCAGGCTTACATTTACATTTATTGCGTTTAGCAAACACATGTAGTCTATCCATTGCCATTATTAAATTGGCTACCATTAAATTTAAACAGCTTTATTGTAATCTAGAAAGTGCCACCCCCAATAAAATGAACGGACCTAGATGCCTCCCTCCCAGTAGAAAAGTGCTGGCTACGCCCCTGATATTGGGTTATCTCATTGAAGAAAGGTGGATTTTCATCCAGTCATTTAATTTACTCTGGCATACAGGTTGTCCACATAAATGGAAACGATTCTCAGCAGATGGAAAGCATAGCTATAACATGACTTATCATTATGATATTTTATAGTTGATTGTTTTATCTGGAGTTATGCTACTTTGGCTTCACACTAAGCTCAACACATTCTAATAAGACCAAATATTTAGCCGCTTTCACACCGAAGTTCCGGAATCTGATCCCTATTTACAAGTTCCTGGGCTGTCTCAATTGGGGACTTTTGTAGCTCCTGGCCACTTTCATGTGTCAGTTTCACACTGCACAGCAGGAACTGGGACCTTTATGCGAGGGGAGACGCAATAAGCTTTTGGGTTAAACTTTACGCATAATTTCATTTGAAACTACGTCACAACTTCAAATCAAGTGAGGGTGAGCATATCATTTTAGTAGTTATTGCGGGGATCGTTCACGATCATGTTTAGATCTCTCCTTTGATCTGTGCATTCTACAACTTTATCCTGCAGGTTGTAAATACTTTCTACTCATATTAAATTTGAAGATAAAATTGACATTGTATGATATCTAATGATTCTCTACTTGTATTACTCATTAGTATGTGTCTTGATTAATTATGTAAATTTCATTTTTTTATATAATAAAAATAATAATAGTGACACTTTATTGATCCCTATAGGGAAATTCTCTTTTTGTCTACCCCATATTGTTCTCCATGACACACAAAATAATTACACATATTATATTTGTGATATATACATGATGTTATATTTATGCTGTTGCTTTAGATAGAAATGTTACCTAGATACAGTAAAAAGTTAACTTGAGTAATAGACATATCAAAATTTGTATTCTAATTTTTACCAAGTATTACTCCTACCTAGACCTAATACAAAATAAATGGTGTTTAACTCGCATTAGGCAACAGAGCTCTTGTTTAGCCAAGCCCCATTAGCAACAAATGAATACAATATGCAAAATGCAACAAAAGTGTTTAGATAAAACACTAAGCAGCAACACAGTGCTTATGGCATAATGTATTTCCAATGGAGTGGAAATTTATTATTTAGTTTCATAAGTCTGAACTTTTCTTAAAAGCATTTTTTTGCTAGTGAGAATTTAAGTTTACATTTAAGGCATTTAGCAGACACTCTTATCCAGAGTGACGTACAGCAGTGCTCAGTAGTCCACGACTATTCTTCACTCTTGTAAAGCTAGACTTAAATAACAACTGTCAGCCGACTAAGTTACTGCCAGTTCGGTTACGCACCTAAAAAACCCAGTTAAAGAAAAGAATATTAGTTCAGAGACAAGAAGAGTATGTGTTAATGGGTTAGTAGTTTTTATTTTTTTTTTATAATATAAACATAAGTGTGAGGGTTAGTTAGCCTCCAAGGTGCTCCTTGTAGAGGTGGGTCTTCAGCCGGCATTTGAAGATAGCAAGGGACTCTGCCATTCTGATAGAAGAGGAAGTTTGTTCCCCCACTGGGGAGCCAACACTGAGAAGAGTGTTGATGTACATTTTCCTATTTTGAGTAGCGGTGGCTCGAGTCGAGTGGTGCTTGTCGCTCTAAGAGTACGAGAAGTGACATGATGCTTGATCAGTGCTGATAAGTAAGGAGGTGCACTTCCGTTCTTGACTTTGAAGGGAAGTATTAAGGCTTTGAACCTGATGTGGGCGGCCAACGGGGAGCCAGTGCAGGTCCCATAGTAAAGGTGTGGCATGTGAGATCCTAGGGACATTGTAGACAAGTCATGCCGCTGCATTCTGTATCAGTTGAAGTGGTTTAATTGCCATTGAATAATTTCAAGTGGCATGGGTATTAAATTTGGCATGTATGCAATCAAAAGCATAGCATTACAGGAAAAAAAAAAAACTTAGAATGAAGGACTTAAAAATTCTTTCAAAAGAAACATGCATTGCATTTGAAATAGCTCATTTCATCTTTTACATTATTTAACTTTAGTTTTCAGAGCACTTTGAAGGGTTATGCGAATGGGTGGCATTGAAGGCTACCTCAGTGGTTTTCAAATGCTGTGAATGAACAGGAAAGTATTATGATAGATACTAATTAGTCTTCACCTAAACTATGAATGGTTACGTGTGGTAAGCTGTGTATGTCTGTAGTGGCGACATTATTTCACTATAGAGCAAATCAGACCATGACAAGTAGTACTCAAGAGTTATTGGTTTAAAAATGTTTATCAGCTTTTACAATACTGAGCAGCCCTAACCAGGCTGCTCATGCACAATGCCAAATTTTCTGCCAGACCATTAGACAATACACTGCAGGAAAGAGGAAACCAGTAGGTTGACTGGATGGCAGAGCCTCAGAACAATAAAATGGAGCTGAAACAGGAAACAAGATAGCCATAAACCTTAAAACAAGATGGCAGCTGTGGAACTCTTGCTAATCAAGACCAAGAACATGGAAACAAGATGTCAGCTAATTGAGAACCACAAGCCTGGCCACAACATATTGACATATAGAACCTCAAAGCTAGTGACAATGTTGGCCATCATGATCAAAGCACAAAAACAAAACACAAACTAATCCAAAACCAGGGGCCGGTTGCACAAAACACCTTAAGTTAAGATTTTCTTTAAAATCCGAGATAAAGTTTTCTTAAAATAAAGTTGGTTTGCACAAAACACTATTAGGTCTTCTCCTTAAGGTTTCTATAAAATGTTCACTTAAGTATTTAAGTTTTTCTCCTTAACTAACGAATCCCTTAAAGTTCCCTTACAGGTTGCACAAAAGACCTCAACAACCAAGGTGCAGAAAAAAAAAAAACTTAAAGTACCTTTCACTGTAACTTAACAGCATCATGGCTGAGTTCTGCCACTGAGAGAACCCAGCGGATATGATTAATTATGAAAAATTGATTTTACCTGACCAACAGTCCATTTTTAATTTTATTTAGATAACCCACAACATATTTAAAATTCATTATTAAATCTGGCCTGCAGATCAATCTTTTGCTTACATAGACTTAAAAAGATGATGTAACGTTATTCCACCAATAAGTGCTGGCAAGTTTTATCAATAATATATGGCTGCAGCCACCCTTCTGAGGTCCTGCTGCTCTCAGGCCCCTTCCGGTTGGGTTGACACATGTGCAGTCCGCCACTCTCACAGAGATGCACAGAGAACAAAGAAACTTTCTTTATACGTTTTACAAGTTTCCAAAGTGTGGTTTATCTGTTTAACGTGTTTGGGAACAACTCATATATGTGTGCACAATCTATGTTTCATGATTCTCAATCTATTATAAATCTAAACATTTAATATGTTCATTTAAATTTTTTCCTGTTTAATTTTTGTACATAAACAGTAAAACTTTAACAGCAAAAAATAAAGTCTTAATAAAGCCGTGCCTAGATATTTATTGATCACTTTTAAAATCTGAAGCATTCTGGATATTAATTCAGTTATAACATTCTTGATGGTATAATGATTTGGAAACATCTATTGCAGTATCTATTGCATTATTCATTCTAGATACAGGAATTTGGATTAAAATAATACTGAAGCAATATCATTTTTATTCTCTTTTGCGCATGCAGGGTTTTAAGAGTGGCGAGGCTTGACAGTGGCGAATTGTTCTGCGCATGTGTGACCCGGAAGGGGCCTGAGTAGGGCAGCTGCAGCATTATGCTTCTGAGTTTCACCACCGGCACTGGCAGTATTAGACGGAAGTATATCAGTTATCGATCAAATTTTCTGATGCAGAAATATGGAGACACATGTTAATGCATTTAATGTAACAGAGGTACAACAATAATTCCATCTGCTCAATTATTCCTCCACTACTTCTCTTGTCTCCTTACTTCCACGTATCTTCCCAGTTAGCGCTGACGCTTGTCATCAACCACTCAGCAAAGTTTATTGCCAAATGCCCCACTCGGTTGTTCTTAGTTGATCGAGAAGTACCTACTCATAGCGAACAAAATACAGCAGGGGGAACACTCCATATTTTCTTCAGATAAGGATGCAGTAGGGACAAAATCCGGCTTTTTTAATTTATGTATATTTGTCAGACGAATAATATGTTTCACTTCATTGTCATTAATGCATATTTTAATGATGTCATTTTCAAACTAAAAGTGTTTCTGTGGATTTTAATTTGGTTTACAATGTAAATAAGTGCATACCCATATCAGTGAGAGCATAACCCCCTTTTCTTGCTTGATGAATTCGAGTCCTTGAACAGCCACGCTTATTTTTTTAGCTTACCTGTTAAATTAATTAATACACATGCTGTACAGATCTCTTTCCTAGTGGTCCAAAAATGTGCAATTAGTTGCTGTTTTGTGTACGTGCTCTACAAGGAACTGATATCCCATTAGGGTGTATTGCCTTATGCTCCAGGACCCTCCTTGACCAGGATAGCAGGTTGAAAGATTGATGTATTTTAATACCTAGCTTACAGGTACTGAAGTACTTTTTATATTTTTAGAATCAATAAAAATCTGAATCTGAAAAAAAAAAACATAGTGAATGTATTTTGAATCTGGAATGAAGCATAGTGTCACAGTTAATATATTTTTTCAGGAAAGAAAGACAGAAGTTTCTGCCAAAAATTAAACCCAGTAAAATATGTGCAGCTACATACATGGCATAGGGGGCATTAATCATGTACCAATAGCACGATGCTAAAATGTACATGAGGGCCTCTGTGGTAGTTCACAGAGCCCCTGTGTTCCACAAAAGCCGACTGTGGAAGTAGATCAGGCTCCCTATGCCTTGTATTACCTTACAGTCATGTTTACTGCGGGATGTGGATGGATTGATTGACATTGCTTGGTATAATCTGTGGTCAGTACAAGTCACTGGCTCGTAATGCACACATCGATTTTTGAGCCGCCATGGCTGTTGTGCAGTGAAGTGGAGATCTATGACAAACAGCCACTGCAGGTGGGGAAAATGGGGAGTGCATGTATATCTATTTGTCTTCATAAATGATTTAAGGGACATGACAGCACGATAAAACCCCAGAGCTTTTTAATCAGCACTAAAATAGGTGTTTGTTATACATGGCCAAACATCTGGGATCTGGTTATTATTATTATTATTATGAATAATAATAATGATGTTTAGTGTGATTTGATTGTGAAGCAAACACATTATTGCTATGGGTCGTGTTTTTTTATTAATATTCTGCCTGACTTTTGCCATGTTTCTCCCCCTATGGGTTTTGTGATATCAACCCCAAACCAATATCAGCTCTGGCTTATAGGTATATAGTTACCATGCTTTTTTATCTCGCAGCAGGAAGGGCAAAAATTCAGGACATTGTACAGGGAATGAGAATTGAAGCGTTTACTGTGTCTCATGGTCGCAAACTTATCATTTTGGCCTGAGTATTAGATGACCGAATTGCATCACAATAAATTTATTAAACAACAACCTTCCAATAAACAAATGTATTATTTAAGGGGGAAAGATAGTGAATATTACAAACTCGACAACCCTAGAGCAGCAGAATGTTTTCTATGACTCACATGCAGAGCACAAAAAAATACACTGCTCAAAAAAATTAAAGGAACGCTTTAAAAGCACATCAGATCTCAATGGGATAAAAAATCATGCTGGATAGCTGTACTGATATGGACTGGGTAATGTGTCAGGAAGGAAAGGATGCCACATCGTTTGAT
>JAAGVU020022690.1:0-27544 GCA_011763525.2 Mormyrus iriodes
TGATTTTATTTTAAAATCAATAAATTTGCAATATTTTTACTGAATTTTACTGAATTTATTGTCCTAAGACTTCTGTGTGTACTGTATACTTCAGAATACTTAAGATATATTTTAGATTTTAAATAGCTGGAAATGAATCACAGAATCTTCCTTGATAAAAAAAATTGTATTTATTCTAAAGTATGACTCTCATTTTTAATAGCTAGTCTTCCACCAGAGTAAAACAAACAAAAGCATATACTATTTTAAAGAATTAGGAAACATTTTGCGATAAAGACAACTCCAAAATTCAACATCCTTCCTCTTACGTTCGTCCCCCCCCCCCTTATCACTTCAGATCAAGAGGCAGCAGTACTGAAAACGCAAATTCCTGTGCAGAGGCTGTGACTGAAACTGTCTCCCCCAGCTGATTACAACAGGAAAGTCCCATACGGAGAGAAGCCTTGATCAAACTGCTTATCTGGACGGGGGGGAAAAGGCGGAGCTGGCACTCTCTCCAGCCTGATTGGACACTGACTTGTTTCGCTGTTCGGCAGGTTAGGTAATCACACCACTACCCTCCCCACCGCCTCAGCTGAAATGACCATAGTGACCACCCTTGACAGCAGCGGATTTGAATTAAACTAAAATTAAACATGTGCTCTCCATACACAGACACAATGTGGTACTGTTCCTTTAGTTTCAGGGAATGCAAGTCATATTCTCTTTTCCGTGTTAGCTTTGCATAACATAAACCACCATTTGCCAATGAATTTATTCTTGGATTTTATTTTCATTATAATATGTTTCATAATACTAACAAAGTCTTCAAATCTCACCCACAGTGCACAGAGAACAAACTCTACCGGTGACATTCTTTAGATTCTGTTCATTTTCAGACAATTTGTCCTTACAAGAAGAAAATATCCCAGTACACCACATTTTATTTTCAACTGTGCCTGCTCTACAGATGGGTGGCTTTGTTTACTGAAACCTTGCATCACTTCCCCACCCATCCTCAATCTAAACAAACTGGATGAAAGACCCCAAATGGCCCAAAGTCCCACTGAAGTGTCCATGTTTATTCCATTAAAATGTGAGCCCTGTAGCTAAGAACCGCTCTTACAACCATGGTTGCGTACAGACCCTCCAGGCTGGGGAAGATGATATAACATTCTAGTAGGCTTGACTGCAGGCTATGTCCTTCAACTTCAGGTCCGGCACTCCACTCACATACAGTCAGACCTACCAACTCTACACAACAATCACAACGGTTATCATTTTGGCAAGTTACATATGAGGCTGGTGGGTAAACAGGCTCGCTTAGTTAAAAACACAACCCTACAGACAAAGTTCACAGACAGTGAAAATGGATTTGCCAACCTTTGGAAACCATTTGTCCCTAACCCCCGGCATTCTCAAATAGAACAGGCATTTAAGGGTTTGGAATGGAAAACGCTTCATAAGGGCTCCAGCTTTCAGAAAATGTCAGAAAATGATTTATCATACCGAGACTCACGACAGCATTCCCAAGCGAAAGCAACAAAATAAAAAGAACCCAATGTTACGTGTCACCTATTAGATGGTTTTATCACTAAGCAGCCAAGAAAGAGTTTGTTACGCTTATGTGAAAAAAAAACCCAATCAGTAAATACAAAAATAAAAACCTTGTGTTAAATTTTACTTTATTGCTTAATGTTAAACTGAAACACAAAGCATAACTGCGGGGGAAAATAAACTTTTGTTCCCTAGAGGTCTGCTTTCTTGAAAAACTTGTCACTGCCTTTGCAGAAATAAACAATAATGCATAATTTCCTCAAGCACTGAACTTTATATAAGTAAAAACAATTAAGTTACACCATAAGACGTATTATAAACGATTACCAGGAGATTTGTCTGCCATTGTTCTCTCTTGCATGTGAATGCCTGTTGGGTAAAAGCCTTCCATTGAAAAAACTGTCTTAAATGAGAAGATTGTGTCATCCCATCTAGGGTGCACCGCTGCCTTATGTCCTGTGCTGCATAGAATTGTCTCCAGGTCTCTTGCAACCCTGGCGAGTTGGAAGATGATGCATGAATCTACAGTACCTTACATCAATCACAAATACAGTAATAATTCCCCACCCACAAAAGATTACCGAGCTCTACAGAAAAGGTGGTAATTTACCTAAAACACTCACAATGATACAAAATCCAAATTTTACTGATCATTATTAGTGACCATTGCACGTTCCTGGAAAATATGTCCCAAAAATGTTTATAAAATTAACAATACAAGATGGTGGCCAGAATAGAGGGACATTCTGAACTATTCTGAATTCTGGTTCATTTTAACCCACATGCCTCAGGGAACTTGAGTAGAAGACCAGAAAGAAGATGATTATATAGTTCGATTCCACCACTCAACATTACGATGTGTTATGGCAGGGCACGGCATAGGCAGGAACAGTGTGACGATCACCGGTGCGGTTCACAAGCAAAAGGGGATTTATTAAAAAAAAAATGAACAGAAAGGGGGAAGCAGAAAATAAAGATACATGAGGGGTCAAACAACAGTAATAGAGAAACTAAGGCAGCGAGCAACACCAAGAACCATAACACTAAGGACAGGGTGAAACACAGGAGGAGTACAATTAATTAAGAGGGAATAATAATTAAGAATACTACTAAAACACAGAGAGCAACACTAAGAAACAACTACAACAAACCAACAAGGAACAGGACAAGAGCAGGCACTTAAATACACCATTAACAGGACATGATGCTGGACAGGTGAAAAGCATAACTCAATTAACCAATCAGTAAGGCACAGGACAGCAAGAAACAGGTTGAATGCATACAATTAACAAGCACAAGAAATTAGGGAACATTAGTAAACTCACAGGCTCGCAACACTAGGAAAAGACTAGGGACAAAAGTACAAGCAGAACAGATCTGAACCTGGCAAGGGCAGGGTAGACCAAAAACAAGGACAAAAAGCAAAGACAAAAAATAAACAATACCAAACACAAGGAAGAAACTAATACAAATTACACAATAGATGAGGCTGCTCTCAAACTCATGACTAGAGGGGTACAGCCACAGAACAACACATTCAACCCATAGAGTTACATGGCAGCCAGGGGAGCGGGGAAATACACTAAGGACTTAAGGCTACAAGACAGAGGAAACAGATTGGCCAACAACACCTGCTAGCCAAACAGGGAAGAAACAAACAGCACAGGGCCAGATATTTGAAATTTCCAGAGACCCTCATTCCCACCATGAAATGTGGCGTAATGTTTGTAGTGTTCTCTAGCAGCCTCATGTCACTAAGGTAGATGGTATTACAAAATGCAAGAGCGTAGGTTTGATTTCAACATTGGTAGGGACCAAATCAGCCCCGAACCCCCCGCCCCTAAATACACACGATACACCCACAGTATTGGTAGGGACATGTCCCTACCATCCATTCCCAAATCTGTGGCCTTGCACAAATGACAGTTTTTATCTAAAATCCTTGTTCACCCTGGCTGGACTGAGCCAAAAACAGAGCTTCAACATCCACAGCATGTATGATCTCAAACACAGGCAAAATCAACCAAGAAGAAATCAACTGAACTGTCGGGATTGAAAATGACATTCTAAAGTGAATCCACTTGGTGGTGTGAACAAACGCTGAAACCACAGAAAAAGCATCTCTCTGCTGTGTTCTCTGATGAGGAAAGGCCAACGATTCTCCATGGCAAAAAACTTCTTAGTGCAATCAGTGCTAAGAGAGGACGCACACAATATAGATAACAAGAGTGCAGGTCCTTGTTTTTTCTCTGTTAAAACGTTATTGGTTTACACATGCATTATTACTGAAGATTATCATTATTAACTTTTTTTTTTGCGTAAAGTTTAGCCTGCTGACTCGTATTGTTTATTTTCTCTGGCATTTCCATCTCTCCCAGCGATGTGAATAAAAACAAAACAGCACTGTGTCAATAAAAACTCCAGGGGCCTGTTTTTGGACCTTAAGATCACATTTCTCCGTGACCATATCTCGCAAGCCATTGCGCCGGAGGCCCAGTAGGAATAACACGCATCCACCCCCGCGAGAACTTCGGGAATGCCGATCACGTCGGAGTCGCTGCCTCCTCCAGCCCCAGGAACAGAAATCAGGCCTGAGAACTGGTTGGGTCCCAAGGACTGGCTCACGTCCAATCTCCAGTGTAGAAGTACAATGATTAAATGGAGGGCAGTGGTGGGGCCGGCCAGCGGCACCTCAAGGTCCAGCTGATACCACACGCATTCCCAGGCACCTGCTGGGAATTAATTGTCCCACACGTTCGTTTTCCTTGAGATCTTATGACTTCAACGCCCATTTTGGGCGCTCTCATTTTGGCGGTTGGCATGCGTCGGGGCCTTGCGAGCGTGCTTAGCACACGTGCTCCCGTTTGCGTGCGTGCAGAAGCCCGCAAATTTCTGCATTGTGTTTTTGTGTGCTTGGGCCCGGCGCCAACCTGGCTGAAACTTGAGGTGCTCTGATCACAAAGATGACTGGAAGATTTCATCAGATTAGTTGCTAAGCGAGGACCCGGCCAGCGTGTACTCCCTTCAGACAGCTACGGGGTGAATTGACAAGTCTTGAGAAAGGCCAAGTCAGTGAAAGGTTTGCATTTTTTGGATAGAATTTGCATATGAAAGCTGATTGAAAACCATTGAAGTGTCAGTCGGTAGATTTTTTTTTGCCTTTGTCCTTTGGCCAGTGGGTTGCACATGCTTTCACATCCTGCATATTATTCTACAGCAGAGGGCCAGATGTAGCTGCGGATCAAAGCCATCCTCTGTGGGGTAGCTAACTTCCAGAATATTCTTTAAGATAAAAATAAAACAAAACAAAACAAACACAAAAGTAAATGAGTCTAAGGGTAAATGAAGCGGGACTGTTAAAAGGCAATATTAAAATCAACAGAATTTTATGTAAGGATAACATTGTAATTTAAAGTAAGTTATTGAACAAATAGGAACCAGGGACACCAGCAAAATTATCAAAATTTTACAAATAACTTACATTTTAAGATGAGAAACTTTTTCTGCAGGGAAAAACTCAAAAAAATCAAACCAGTGACCTAAGGATTTCCATCCACATGCTTCTACAGTCCTCTGCTCTACTTGGTGAGCTATAGAAGGGAGCCAGAACGACACTTGGAAGATGGGTAAATGAATAAAAATACCAAGAACAGCCCACAGCAAAAATGTGTAGAGAATGCAGAGAATGCATAATATTACTAGATCGGTATTTATTCAGAATGACTGCATATTATCAAAGTTCCAGGTTCGCCCATGACCATGACAACCGGTTGGAAGACAGATGGATGAACAGATGTACAGTAAGAGTCAAAAGTTTGGATACACCTGCTTTTGCCTTGTTTTCATTTTAGCTATGTTATTCACCATACAGTAAAAGACTGCAAGGCAATGAAGTAATATTGCAAATATTTCAATGACCAAGAGAAGTGTTCAACATCTCAAAAATTTAGACTTCAAAATAGCCCTCTCTTGCTCTGATGACAGCATTGTAGACTCGGCATTCTTTCAACCAGCTTCCAGATGTAGCCACCTGGAACGCTTCTCCAACAGTCCTGAAGGAGTTTTCGAAAGTTCTGGGCGCAAGTTGGCTACCTCACTCTTACCCCTCTTATCTGATCCATCTCATTCCAAACCAGCTCTGTAGGGTTTAGGTTGGGGGATTGTGGGGGCCAGGTCATCTGTCACAGCACTCGGTCTCTATTTTTTGTTCATAAGATAATACTCACTATATAACTTGAAGGTGTGCTTAGGTTCATTATCTTGTTGAAAAACAAATGGTTTTCAGTAGGCGTGACCAGACTTATGCAGGGTTGCCAACACTAACGCATCTGGCGTGACACTCATGCTTTCAGACTCTCATGTTCACACAAGAAATCTTCCAGCAAATCTACATTATTCCATTATAAACCTAAAATTAGCTACATCAAAAGCATTGGGATAGTTTGCAAACCCTACAGACTATTTAAAAGGTTCATTCAAATGTGTGTGCAGACCTGTCCGGGATTGAAAATCTCACTCCAACCAGCTGACCAAAGCTGGCAAACCTGCTTCTGACTGGTACTGTATAATAGAAATGTATACAATGGCGAGATACAGCTACAAATGATAAAAATATGGGTCAGGTATGAGAAGCGAGGGCTACCAAATGCAATGCTTCTCAGTCCAGTCTTCATGGACCTTTAGACAGTCCACATTTTTGCTCCCTCCTAGCTCCCAGCTCACCTGAACCAAACAATCAAGATCATCGAATACGTGGTATAGGTGTGTTGGGAGTTGGAGGGAGCAAAAATTTGCGCTGTCTGGGGGTCCCCAAGGGCTGGGTTGCGAAAATCCTGACCTAAGGGATTCAAATCAGGAAAAATGACAATGACATGTGAGGCATTCAGACTGATGTCTCCATCCAATGGAATGATCTGCAGAACGACTGCTGCTACATGCTGGAGTTTCAGGCTGAACACTGTGAGACATCTTTTACTAACCGTGACTCTCTATCTGGAGTTTGCCTTAACCGTTGTTGATCGCTCACCTGTGTGTAACTAGGGTCCCAACGTCAACGAATTTACCAGCGAGGAAAGTTGTTACCTTCACAGAGTTGTGAACATCACAGACTACTGACCTTCACAGATCTTTGCAGCAAAATCCATCCATCCATCCATCCATTTTCTGAAACCGCTTGTCTGATTCAGGTTCGCAGAGGGTCCGAAGCCTATCCCAAAGGCTATGGGTGCAAGGCAGGGAACAATCCAAGATGGGGTTCCAACCTATCGCAGGGCAAACTCACTCACCATTCATTCACGCACGCATACCTATGGACAATTTGGCAACTCCAGTTAGCCTGTTTTTGGACTGTGAAGGGAAACCGGAGTTGCCCCAAAATCCCACAGACGTAATGACTTTGTCTCCAGTTCAATACCTTAAAAATTGAAGCTGTGACATCTAGAAACATCTAAATAAACATTGTAATACATGTAAATCCAATGTCACCTTGGGCCCCCTGCACTTTCAATCACTCAGCTGATTTTGTGGTATTTTGGGGCTGAATTTGTCATAGTATCCATGCCCCTCTGACACCCCCAAGTGAGAATGGGTGTACCCTGCCATTAACAGGATGTTCCCTGCCTAGTTGTGACCCGGTACTGGACAAACCATTAAAAATGGATGGAAAGATGAATGGATGGATGGATGAGCAATATAATTGCCTCATGCCTAATAGACAACCTTAATCACAAAGAGCTCTTCAATTTTTGAGTTAGTTTATCACTCTGATTGAACCCTGAAACAATGGCATCTCCAGAGACATCTGAAATCTGAATGGGGTTGTTCCTCAGGGTGTCCTTGAAAGTCCTCATCACGGTCAGTTTATTCCACAGCCTGCCCATCTGAGGTCAAAGAGAGGATAAGTCCATGTGGAATCACTAAAACACACTGAACCATATCTCCTGTGTGCTCCTCTGTCAGTGCAGAAGGGGCAATACACAGTCAAACAAACACCAACATGCTACAGCATGGCAGTATTCCATGGGAAGTGACAATGACAGAGTCACTATCTGAAAGTTTAAGAGTAGAGAGTGCTAACTCACAAGGAATTTTGGTAGTTAGATACAAGGCCTGGCGATTCTCCTGCAGTGGGGTACCGGAAACAGGGATTGTTGATGTTGCAGAATATCCCCTGCATCCAAGGCAAGATTCCAGCAGACGCCATTGCGTTGTTGGGAAAGTGACCTGGGGGTAGAATGAGCGGACCGCCCTGCTTCACTGCATCACTGGAAAACTACAATACAAGAAAGTTCCAGAATTGCTATCTGATGATTAGTGCTGGCATTACCCATTCTTGGATCATGGAGCAAAATTATAAGGAAGCCCCCCCCCCAATAAATCACGGTTTACATAATACAATAAGTACTTGTCTTTGTCTGAATTCAAGCCCTCAAAATCACTTCCGGTGGCACTTTCAATTATCTTATTGGCATCAGCTACAAAGTAATGAATAGTAGTATATAGCGAAAAACATTCCAGATATTTGGAATTAAATAAACCAAATAAGTGGAATAAATAACTAGTGAAAAGGGTACGGTGTGCAGTCTGTTAGCTTACACTGGTATTGTGGGTACAGGGGGTCGGCTTTCCGAAGCCACACCAATCCAACGCACAGAACAGCAGGCCACATGATCTCAACCAAAAGCCGAATCTGTAGGGAGTGAGTAAATGTCCAGTGATTGAAAACGGATGCTGTGGGCTTTTATGAAGTGGTAATTACTTTTCAATCCAAACTGAATTTCCTGTAATGACAGCATCAGGACTGACGGTGCCTTTCACAAACTGAGCATTTATGGTCTTGTGCATTTGATCCAAATCAGCTTGGCCATGGAGCTTGACTGAAATAATTTTAGAATGTTTCCATTAATAATTAAAGATGAAAAATTCCAGCAATTCGGGAAGCTAGTACGCTTAGTGCATTTGTGTCACTACTGAGCTCATCATTTAAATGTTTAAATGTGTTAATATTTTTTGTGCACTCTGCGAGCGCAGTACCAGTGCTAATTTTGAGAAAAATGTTAAATTGCACTGGTTTCATTTATTTAACAGATGCATTTATCCAAAATGGATGGTGTGTGAGTGTGCCCTGTGCTGGGTTGGCCCCCTATCCTGGGTTGTTCCCTGACTTGTGCCCATGGCCTCTGGGATAGGCTCTGGGTGCCCACAACCCTGAATATGACAAGCACTTACAGAAAACAGATGTATTCAATGTGATAAAAGAAGGGTCAAACCATCTTTGGACCAATTGGAGGTTTAGGGCCTTGCTCAAGGCCCAACAGTGAAAGCACCCTGCAAACTGTGGGATTTGAACCAGCAACCCATTGATCATATACACAGCATCATAATCCACCAAGCCACATGCCACTCACTGGGGTGCTACACTTCATCCTTTCTGAAAGGACAGGATAATGCAGGGATTACCTTCTGTCTCTTCTGGGGAGTCCAGTTCTTCCAAAGTAAGAGCTTAATCTGGAAACCAGCACTCATGGTTCATCCACTAATATCTCCCTGATGTTCACAAACCTTGATAGTCAAAAAGTATAAATATACAGTGTTCAGTTACCAAGCCCAATATGTGAAACAGATTTTTGCTACTGGCACTGCATAATTTATTTATTGATATCTTTATGGGGGAAAAAATGAAAGGTACATTTGCACAATCATGTGAGAATTCTCCTTTTTGTATATTTCATCGTGCTCTGCTTTGAGAAACATGCATATACACAACTTAGAGCAAAGCTTGGGATCTAAGCACAGGGTCAGGGCATTGGATTCCACAACCTCAGGGGCATATTTTAAGGGGAGAGGGGCCTTGCTTAAGGGCCCAATGGACTATTTTGCTGAGGCTAGGGCTCAAACCAATGACCTTCCAATCACAAAAACTTGAGGCCTATCCAGCTGACCCTCACAATACCCCCCCCCCCACCAATCACTGAGTTTTGTCGATTGCAACAATGAGACATAAATGTCAACATGAGCGGCCAAACCATTGTCAAGGACTTCTCGTACACGGTATTCTCCGTCTGGACAGTTTAATGAGGATCCTCCAGCTGTTTTCTAGGAAGCCCCCCCACCCAGATTTCCTTTTATTAGAGACCAAGGAATGCAGTCGAGTCAGCACTAGTGGTGATGGAAAGTTACAAACAAAAAAAAAACAATGTGGTGAATGTAGAACGGTCTTGGGTGTTTCGTTTGAAACACGATACGTCAAATATTTGAGGGAGAAAACTAGAAATGAGAATGGTGGGAAAAACAGAGATTAAACAAGGGCAGTCTACAAAAAGAGACCTGTTTTGTGGACTGGAGGCATGAAGGAGGTGTCAGCAGTTCTGGCAGAATGACTCATTAGAAGGTTTCAAATCTGTTTTGATCCATCCCTTGTGCCTCACTTCCAGTTAAGATAGATGTGCAAAAAGGTTGCTTCTGGCATCCTATACATTTACATGAAGTGAAACAGACCTAAAGGTACTATTTGCTTGTAATATTTACCTTTTTAGCCTTGCACCCGTAGCCTCTGGGAAAAGCTCCAGACCGGACAAGCAGTTACAGAAAATGGATGGATGGATGGATGGACTTACCTTTTTATCACAGATTACCGCACAAAATATGCCAACCCAAAAAAATGAAGGATATACCTTTGATTAATTTAGCAGACCGTTTTATCCAAAGCGACTTACGTATTTCTGAGAAAGCAGGGTCAGCCAGTCCCTGGATTAATTTAGGGTTAAAGGTTTTGCGCAAGATCTCAAAGGGAAAAGCACTCTGCTGACTGGGATTTGAAGCAGCAGCCTTCTGATCACAGACACAGGATCCAAACCCACTGAGCCACATACCACCCCAGGGCACATGACAAGAGACACCCAAATGGAATGTGGGTCTATTGCTACACACTCACAACAGGGAATTTAAAATGACGTTTTTGGATGGCAGGAGAACAGCAAGAGAAACCTGGAGAGAACCTGCAGTATCCATGTAGATGGAGCCAGGGACGGGAATCAACCCCACAGCCCTGAAGGTGTGTGGCAACAGCGAGGCCCAACAAGCCTCCATAACTAAGCTTGTAGATATTTCATGTTTATCAAAAATCACTTCTTTGTTCAGCTTGAGAGGCATATTTATATCAGCAAAATGAAGGATGTAAAAAGTGGTAGCCTTATCTGCGAATGTTCACGTAGAGTCCGTTCCCTGAGGGATATGCATATCGATGCTAAAATGTCGATTCTTTCGAACATTTATAATATTAATATTGCCTCATGCCTAACAGACAACCTTAATATAATGAATATTTTTGTTTTGAGAATCAATTCTATCATTAAAATATTGATTCTTACCTGGTAAATGTTTATATTATTACAGTGAGTAAGACAGGAAGTACTGCCAGGCAACCCCCCCCCCCCCCCCAATCCACACACCCAACACTAAGCCTTGAGCAGTCATAAATTAGAATGATATACAAAAGGTAGAACATCCATCCGTCACTATTTTCTCCATACAGAGCTGTAGGGGGTCCAGAGCCTATCCTGGAGACTACAGGCACAAGGCAGAGAACAACCCAAGATGGTCCACCAACCCAGTGCAGGGTGCACACACAAACAAAACTTGGCAACTCCAATTAGCCTCAAGATGTATTTGGACTGGGGGGGGGGGCAAATAAACCCAGAGTACATCCCACAACAACACAGGGAGAATGTGCAATCTCCACACACAGAACCCAGGCAGAGATTAGAACCCAGGTCCCAGAAGTGTAAAGAAACAGTACTAACTACTGAACCACCATGCTGCCCCTAAGGCAGAACATCTCAGTAGAAATAGAAAATAAGGGTGCTTACCTTATAGTAACATTAAGAAAACACCATTTTATAAGCATAAAAACTTACTGGTCAAAAAAATGTTCTTGCCAATGTTGCATGGCAATACAACATCAGCCCCTTCCAACAGGGCCAGTCAACAGTCATAATCAGACTACAGCAATCTTCTTTCTCAATCCTGGAGACCACACTCACATGGTCCTTTTTGGGATCACCTACAAAGAACCTAAGAAACTGTTGTACACGTGCCAAAGGTGTATCTGTGCAGCCGAACCCCAGTACGTTTGACCAACTCTGTGCCGCAGATCGAAACATTTGGCATAGAAAATGGCTAGTGGGTCACTGCACACAGCTGCATACCACAGAGCAGTAATGCGACTTTTTTAGGTGGCTGGATGTAAGTACCTGAAGCTTTGCAGTATTACCATAGTCAGGGTTGTGTCAGCGATGCTTAGCTTCTAACATTGGGTCATTTGCTTAAAGACACACTGACAGATGCTACCTTTGAAGTGCTGATGCTTTCGTACCAGTAAAGTCAGTGTAAAAACATGCACAATCACCAACATTACAAACATTACCAGCAGGAAGCGTGCTCCTGCTTTCGCTTTACCCATTTAATCTGCTCCTTGGAAATGCCCGTCTTGGTGTCTTTAAGTGTTTTCTATCAGTAAAAACCTTGAAACATTATGGCACTCTCCAACTTAAATTTCCAGCACAAAATTTAGGCTGCAGATATTTCTTGTCAGGATGAGTAATATTACACCTATATGATTTAGATGCTTATCAGATACTTTATGTAGTTACAGCTAGTTTGCAACAAGTACAAACATGAACCAATAAGGGCTCCCTGCTTATGCTACTTGTCGGTCACGTGACCAATTCCTTAACTGCCACATCCCTGTATAGGAGTATATACCTTGTACAGGGGTAATCACAGGGATAAAAACAGACGGGATTGAGAAATGAATTTAGTTCAGAAGCCATTCCTTTTAAGATATGAACAGTGCCATTTTTGTGTGTTCAAGACCTTTTATCAGGGTCTTAATCGGGGCAGGTATTTCAGAATACACTGTACTTAAAAAAAGAACAATCAACAGAAACAGCGATTATGTGTGACTGAGGTAACCATGGAAACCTAGAGAAACATATTTCCCAACACACTGGCAAAATTAGCTTCATGAAAATGACTCGTCAAACTGTTGGCTGCAATAGTTAATATAATTGTATATAAACACATGTACAAGCAAGATGACAGAGGAGGTAATAAAAATAGCATCAGTAATACATCATTAACCAGACACAATATATACAATATAATAGCTATAGACCAATCCGTTGTTTAAATATTAATAATTCAGTGTTTCTTCTGGATGTCCATGCAGCATTCAGGTGCTCGTCTCACCAAAGACTGAAGCAGAATGTTAAGCAACAAGTCAAAAGAAGTGACTCATAACATATCCTACTGTAGTCAGTTTGTCAAAAAATATAGATCAGTTATGACTATAACAGAACCTGCTGTGTTCATTCAGCTGCATATGCATAAATTCAGCTGGTACCTATTGTTTTCATTAGCAACCGAACAACTTTAACAGCTTAAACTTTAGAACACTAAAATATTTTGTTCTGATGAACATATGATGAACATCCACCCATCAATGCATCTTCTAACCGCTTATCTTGGTTAGGGTTACGATGAATATACGATGAATATACGATGAAGTATTTACAGCCATCCATTTCCTGCTGTTTTCAAGCTGCTGTTCACATTTTTTAAAGAAATTATTAAAAGTTAATAAAAATGAGTTTCTTGGTCTTGTTTGCAAACAGGTATACAGGCAATACATATTTTTACAACAATTGTTTCTTGGAGGTGATACACAGAGGACATTAACAGATATATAGAGTACACAGAAGATCAGATGTACTTGCTTAATTTATGCATAGGTCTATATGTACAGACACCATCGCCAGGAGGGTGATGATTTATTTATGTAACCTCTTCCAGAGCACAGCGTCCAATGAGCAGAAAAGCCTGGAAAACGTGACCGATTACAGCTAATTTTAGAAGATTGATTCCACATAAGTGCACTGTAATAGTTACGATAAAGTGACATAACAAAAAAATGGACAAATTATAAATCATGTTTTTGGCAAACAAACATACAGATAGTGAAAAAAAATTAACTTTACACATTGGTCAAGGTGTGAAGAATGTATAAACATCTTTACCATGTTCCTTAAACAAAAAACATGCAGTAAAAAAAAGTTTTCCCTTCATTGTTCATAGTTTAATTAAAAATGGCAGTGATATACAAGATCTATTTGTTCTTTATCGCCCTAAATATGCATCTGAATGTAACATTAAAAATAATTTTATCATTAAGTGCAGCATCATTTTAGGGAGCAACTGTGTGCTTATACCAACAGATTAATAGAAATACATAAATATGTGTAACACTTCCATGGTTCATTGTCATACGTTCTTCTTCATGTACGATATGGCACAACATGGCTCATGATTTACGAGACGTAAGCCGTCATACGAAATGCGCTTCCCTGTGCTTCAGCTCCGGCAGGCGTCGGGGGCGCAGTCTCTGATACACAGGTTTGACTGGGGGTGCGTCCTGCACACCACAGTCAGGAAACTGGGGTTGTGTCAGAAGAACATTTGGAGATTCCACCTCAGGGTCAACAGACACTCCATCAACAGACTCCTCCACCTCTACGCCCACTTCTTCCATGCTGTTGGTAGGTGAGACATATGCCTTCAAGTCCACGTCTGAGGACTGCATCGTAGTGTTTCTCTGGGAAGGTTTGTAGAACGTTCCGGGTGGGGGCTGTAACATCCGGGGTGCCCTCGAGACAGTGGGTTTTGGGCTGGAGTCGTTTGCATCATTCTTCAAGCCTCCTGTGATGTATTCCGATGGTATAGTCAAAGACAGTTTCTCAAATTCTCCAGATTCCTGCTGAGGGGAAATATTGACCGTAATCTTTGCAGTCCTAGGAGTAACGCTGTAATGCCTGTACTGCTTGTCCCATGTTCTCCTAAGGGTCAGATTTTTGACACGTGTGTCTTGACTGTGGCTGTTAATGTTGGAGGCAGACCTGTCTGGTTCCTCCACTTCCTGTATGGGAGGACTGCGCTCACACTCTGCCGTGCTTCTGGAGTTCACCTCGCTGGCCTGGGCTGGGCCGGCTAGGTTATCTAGGGCGAGGCTCACGGGCCGAGATGCCAGCCTGGTCCTCAGAGGTCGCTGATGTGTTTTGGTTGGGCTGTCATAGGGTTTGCTAAACACCAGTGTGGATTTATGAACGTCTTCCTCGTGTCCGTTGAGTTCTTCCGAAACTGAGCCGAAAACTACAACACCAAGATTTAAAATTATAGTTTTGACTTGAATTACTGAAGATTATGTTAGAAAACATTACAAAAACTTAATTATACATTGGCTGTATCAACATATTTACCATACGATGTCTTCTTCCAGTCTGAGCTCTCCTTTGACTCCATAACCTCATCCATCAAACGATTAGAAGGAATTACAGATGAATGCCTTTTGTACACTTTAACACTCTCCTGTAAGAACATCAGAAAGTATGTTACAGTCTCTCCTGGTATCACAGCAGGCTTTTCCATGGACACCTCCAGTCTGGATCTCACATGCAATCCTACCTCCTTGATGTCCACCAGAGACTTTGAATGCCTGCTGAGCATCTGTTGTTTCTCCTGGGGGGTCAGTCTAGGCGACACGTCATTTTGGGTCCCGGGGGAGGTCCCGCCTGCTGGGGGCGACGGGCTGGCGGGGATGTCGAAGATCTTTTCATAGTGGCGGATAAGTAGCTCCACAATGAGGGCCTGGTAGGGGTAGTCCACCAGCGAGGACAGCGAAACGTCCGCGTCCGCCTGCCTCGGCTTGATGAGCGTGGGCCCAAAGATGATCCCCAAATTGCTGGCTGTCATTTTGTTCTCATCGGCCTTCTCTGCGACTCTACATTCAGAATTATAAAGAATTTCAAAATGGTTAAAGAAACCCCTATAGCAATACAGTTTGTAGGATACACTAGAGAACAGGTTAATTTATGTTCCAATAGAATGAGACCTCAGTCCATTTCAGGACATTCAAGCAAGCAAGCAATCAATCAAACACAAAGAGTAATTCAGAGGCACATCAGTGTTTCTTGACAGAGTCCAAAACAGCCCCCAGACAGGCCACATTTTTAAATCCCTTCCAGCTATCAATACTCCTGCACCAGATATTTGGTGATCTTGATTCTTCGGGTTATTCTTAATTGTTTGGTTCAGGTGTGCTGGAAGCTGGGAGGGAGCAAAAATGTAGACTGTCTGGGGTTCCCCAAGGACTAGGTTGAGAAATGATTTTGAAGAAGGAGAGTCATGTAAACAGTGATAGAACACACTAAATTTACCAAGCAGTGGCACTCACGTTGCATACATGGGTTTTTATTACTAAGTGTTCGTTTCATAGACACACACTGGCACCTCATGGGATTGCAGTTGTAGGGATTATGGTGCTAAAAGTGCAGCCTGATGGAGGAACGCACCTGTGCAGGTGTCCTATGAGGAAGCGCAGGGTCCGGTAGTGCGTGGGTGGCAGCTGCCGCAGCAGGTCTTTGACCTTGAAGAGCACCCGGTTGAGCTCGATGCTGACCTGGGATTGGTCGGGGACAGCGCCCCCACTGGCCTTGTCCACCTCGTCCACGATGATGCCCTGGCTCTCCTTCGCCAGGCCGATGAAGTCGTTGTAGAAACGGAACAGGATCAGCGGCTCAGGGAGCTACAAAGGAAAAATGGGCCTTTATCAGGGTAGCAGTCACACTCTCACCTCATTATTTACTGATATTATTCATGTTTTTTCATGCTCATCTAGACAAGTCAACAGCATTTCACAGTGAGATGAACTACTGCAAATTTTTCAACAATTTTTTGTCACTTAAAACGACTATGCTATGCATTCGAATTTTCGGATGCATCCTATTTGCACTATTTGTTTTAATTTACACTATACTGTTACTGTTGTGGGGCGGCACAGTGACACAGTGGTTAGCACTGTTGTTTTACACCACTGGGACCAGAATTCAAGTCTCCGCCATGGCTCCATTTGTGTGTGGAGTTTGCATGTTCTCCCCGTGTCGTCGTGGGGTTTCCTCCAAGTTCTCCAGTTTCCCCCCACAGTCCAAAAACATCCTGAGGTTAATTGGAGTTACCAAATTGCCCATAGGTGTGCATGTGTGAGTGAATGGTGTGTGAGTGTGCCCTGTGATGGGTTGGTGCCCCATCCTCGGTTGTTCCCTGCCGTGCTCCTGTAGCTTTCGGGATAGGCTCCAGACCCCCCACAACCCTGAATAGGACAAACGGTCATAGAAAATGGACAAATGTTGCACACAGAATTTTATCACTCACCTGTACTTCAGCAAATATCATGTAACAAAAAAAGTGATTTGATAATCTTGGAGAGTCATGGAGGTTCAGTGGGGAGCACTGGTGCCTCATACCCCCAGGGATGGGGGTTCACTGTTCTGCCCACATTCTCTGGCTTCCTCCAAACAGGTCGTTAGCTGAAACTATGTGTCTAATCTGATTGCTTATATGAGTGTATGTCATACATGCACAATGGACTGATGTCCCAGGATGCCTCAGGCCCTGTACCGGATAAGCAATAATGAAAGGTGGATGGGTGCAGCAGCTTTTCCATGTCAGTTTTCACAAGAAGGTGACACACCAGGCTGGCACTGTCACTTGATGGCGTACCTGCCGCAGGTAGAGTTTGAGCACGTTGCTGATGTCGTGAGGGTACAGCTCAGAGAGCTCCACCAGGTCCTTGCCATTTTCAAACGCCTGACACAGCTTCTCCACCCGGGACTTCGCCCCATTGACGCGGTATATACCCTTAATCCAGAAAAACAGAAGTTAAATGGGAAAACGAATAAATGAATGGTGAGTGTGCCTACTGTCTAAATGGACCCGAACCGCTAAAACACCTTCTGAGCCATTACTAGGGAGTGCCATACTGTACTTTCCCAGACATTCCTTGCACTGTTTCTGTTTATTGTTGTCTATTAGTTATTGTTACTATCTATAATTGTCTAAATGTCTGTTAATTGCCTAAATGTATGTATGCAACTACTGTAAACACCCACCCATCCACCCATCCATCCATCCAACCAATCAAAGTCGGAGTACACCTTCTTTTAATGTTTTTGTCTCCATTAAAGCTATGTTATTCACCTTGTAGTAAAAGGCTAATTTTGTAATGACCAAGAGAAGTGTTCTCTTGTTTTCTCAAATTTTAGACTCTTCAAAATAATCCCCCTTTGCTTTGATGACAGCATCGCAGACTCTTGGCATTCTTTCAACCAGCTTCCAGATGTGGAACGCTTCTACAACAGTCCTGAAGGAGTTTCCGAAAATTCTTGGCACAAGTTGGCTACCTTGTTCTTACTCTTCGATCCATCTCATCCAAAACCAGCTATATAGGGTTTAGGATGGGGGATTGTGGTGACCAGGTCATCCGTCACAGCACTGTCTCTTTCCTTGTTCATAAGATAATACTTACTACGTAACCTTGAGGTGTGCTCAGAGTTGCTATGTTGAAAAACAAATTATTTGTAATAGGTGGGTCCAGACTATTGACTAGTATGGATGTATGCCTGCCTCCCCCCCTTACTCACTCACATCTAAATTAACTCTTCCTCTACACAGCAGGCAAAAGACTGAGTGTAAGAACATTCAATGCTACAAACACAGAAATGTTTAAAGCAGTATCTTTCCCCTGAGCTAACATGGCCCGGTGACGTGGACAGGCGCTGGTACCTTGATGTTTAAGGCGCGATTCTCGATCTCCGACGTGCATTTCCTGATGATGAAGGGGATGCCATCGGGGTTGTTCTGGGCTGCCTGTGTGAAGTCAATCCCGAAAAGGTGCAGCCGGCCCTGCAGCTTCCTGTGGCCGCACTGGATTGCCAGTGTCTCCAGGCACTTTTTGTGGCAAGCAAGAGAACACTAGGAAAAAGCAGACCACAGAATTACTGTCCATTATTGTACTGCCAGAATTATCTAGTCAAGATCTAAGCTAAGGAGCCTTATTTCCATGGATTTCTTTAAGCAGCTCGGTGCCTTTCTAGGTTTTCTAAAATTATATACAGCTCAGTGCATTAAAACACCATGCCTGTGATCAGAAGGTCATCGCTTCAAACCCTGTGCTTGGCAAAATGATTTCACTGCTGGGTCCTTGAGCAAGACCCCTAACCCCAATTGCTCCAGGACCTGGCTGGCCTTATTTTCTTAACTTTACATCTCTTTGGATTAAAGCATTTGCTAAACAATTTTAACGTAACATGAACATATCTAAGGAGTATAATTCTTCAAAATATCTACTTTTGGCTTGAGTAAACAAATTGATGGAAGTTTCTAGTTCCAGAAAAAATCCTGTTACCTCCTCACACTCTGCCCCATGGAACACGACCAGACCATCACATTCCCGGCATTTGGAAGGGGAGCGCAGCTTCCGTAGCTTGTGAGTTTGGGCAGCTTTAGACATGTGAGCATTGCGGAAAGGTCCCGGAGAGCTGGTGGTCTCATTCACCATGTCACTCGGCCCTGGAGTATACCAAATGAAGATGAGAAAATAAGATTTTAAATCACCAACGTTATTTTGAAATCAAATCCATATTATTCACTACATGAACTGCATATACAACTTCTGGACAGGTGTGTGATGTATATTTTAAACGTATTTTTAAATTCTTTTGAAGAAAGCAGCACGACTGATAGCTTCTTGAGTTAAAACATTTCCGAATGTCTACCGATGGTTCTGATAAGGGCTGTACTGGCATATTGGGCATTTCCCCGGAGCACCGATGGATTTGTGGGTCGGCGAAATCCATTGTGGATATGTATGTAGACAAAGATCCATGGCCGATTTTAAATCCCAGTCCAGCTCTGGTTCTGGCTTATGCTCAGTACATCATAAACCCAAAAAAACCCCAAAGGGCTGATTCCAATTCTGTCCTGAAACCAGACTGACTCACCGGTATCCAAAGGCGACGGCGGCTCCCTGTCATCCAGGTCATCTGCTGAGGACATGGTGCCTGTCGAGGGTGTCCTGGGAATCCTCCGTTTGAAGTCACCTGCGTCAGGGACACGGTCGCTGCTGTTAACACGCGCGTCTGTTTTTAACGCATCTTCACATGCCACGTGTCACTGCAGGAGGGGAATGGTGGGGGTGGGTGGTATTTGGCACATGTGGTAAATTGCACCCCCCACCACGGAAGACCTCACAATGTGCATTGCGGATTAATTCGCACTTCCATTCAGCGATCAAGCGCTTGACCCCCTCCCCCCCCAAAGATGAATAGGCCACCCCGGTCAACTGCAGGATGCATTCCCTGCATTCTTACACCCTTCGGCGTTAAGGCACCGACAAAGAGAGGACACTCTCAGGGCAGGGGGCTTTCATTCCTTATGACATCAACCCACAGCAATGCAGCTACTCAAACTCAATGGGCCTGGTGCTGATTTATAGCCAAAGGACATTTCTCAGACCCATTTAACACCAGCACTCCCCTCCCGTATTAGTCACTGAACCTACAGTGGGGGAGAGTACCTTCTGATTAAGCCTTACCACATGCCATAACATGAGATACGATGAGGTAATGTGAGATACGGCAAGATGAACTTTATTGTTCCCTCGGGTTATTTAGTATATCAGAAAGCAAAAGCTGAATAATCTACACATAATAAGAGGGTCACGTCAGAGAAGGACAAGAACGTTTCATATATGTCCCACTGTCCATCCATCTGTCCATCCATTCATCCATCCCTCCCTATCCAGCACAGGGTGACAGTGAGCCTGAAATCTACCCTGGCAAACACAGGGAATGAGGCAGGGGGCACCCTGGAAGGGATGGATCCACCCCATTCGCCCAACTCAAAAGGGCTTCCTGATTACATGCCTGCGCTGCGAACTATCAGCAAGGCTAGTAGCGTCTTTGCAACAAAAGCATGTGGCGTCTTGTGTGTACAAAACAAGTATCCAGTAAAAAACAAGTCACTTGCCAAATTCCACCCACAACCCATGAAACGGGATGACGGAGTGGCAGAAACATTCATTCTTTTTTTTCCCCTTCAAGGGTTCTGGAAACGGGCACAGCGAGGAGTGGCCTCTACAGAGCTGCGAATTCCCCAGGGGATAGACAGCCTTGGAGTGCTTGCTGTAAGGCCCAGGCCAAACGCCTACCTGGGCTGGCGGTCGGGGAATCCACAGAGCGCGACTCGCTGCTGCCCCCTGCGCTCTCTGAGTCGCTGCACATCCCACCTCCCTGACCACTCAGGCTCCAGGCGCGAAACGTGGCCTGGACCTTTAGGGCTGCAACACAGTCACATTCAATGCAGTTATAATCATATTTACCATCCTATGGTCTTAAATAGAAGTCAGAAGGTGCCGTTAGTCACGATTCTGCCTTGCGCCCCCCCCCCCCCCCACCCAATGAGGACATATGCTGGATATCCTAGAAGAAGCTAAAGAGTTACCATCGAAAGGTGAAGAGGAAGAGGTACAAATAACCAGAGAGACTGAAAACCTTTGTTCAAAATGTAGAGGGTTTGTTGCAGATAACATTTTATGATTATTCAGAATGCTAAATCTTTATACAAATAAAATCACTGCTTATACAGTGCAGTGCAAAAGTCAAAGGAAATGTTTAAAGCTATCTGTCTGGGTAATACATATATATGTGCTCAGAACAAAAACACACAATTTAATATTCAAATTACGCAAATGAACACAATTAAAACTGACAGGAATTTTCTGTTCTCCAAAAAGCTACTGGAATCATGTTGGATGGCTAGATGAACACTGCTTCAGTTCCCAAACCTCTCCTCAGAGCCCCCCCAAGCCATTCCATGTATTTGTTACATCTCATGACAAGTTCACTTAATTAATTTAACTACTTTTAAAAAGTCAATGAGGTATTGCTTAGCCATATAAGGTATACCAGTGGACAGTCAAAAAAAAAAATAAAATAAAAATTTCATCGGTGTATTGGACAGTTGCTGCAAATACTGGGGTGACTTTAGGAGAAGTTTTGAAATGGCAAAGCCAACAAACTTTTACACATATGATATCATATAGTTTTACTCTAGCGTGAAAATTATTGAAACATTATTTTCTTTGACTGCCTAAGATATTTGCATGGTACTGTATCTCTTCTGTTAAATAAAAAGTGATTAGCTCAGTTATCTTCCAGATAAAGACCTCTGAAGTGAAATATTTGCAAAACATTATTACATAATAAATATTCAGTATGGCATGACTGGCATGTTTAAGTTTTCAAAAGTAAACATGTAAATTTGTGATACAAAACTGAAGTCTAAAACCTGAAAACTTGTCAATTACAGAAAGGGTGAAAGGAAGACTTAAAGAGGGGGGAAAAAACTGGACTGACTCCAAAATACAGGAATTGCGGGATTTTTTTCCTGTGAATGCAGGACGGGTTTAATTTCCAGGGATAAAAATTGAAAACTCGAGAATTACAGAAAAAGTGGAAGGAACAACAAAAGAGGACAAAAAAAACTGGACTCATACCAAGATACAGGAATTGCGGGATTTTTTTTCCTGTGAATGCAGGACGAGGTTTAATTTCCAGGCATAATGAAAAGGCATGAATAGCACACAGTTGGGAAGAGGGTGTGAGCTGTGTTCAGGCGTGAGAATCAAACCCTAACCCTGCTCCCCAATCGAATTCCTCACTCAGTCACTTTTCACCCACTGCTACTGTGTGCCAACGAGTCACCAATATACCGCTGTTTAGTCAATCTGTGATACTAATGAGGCCTCACATACCTGCGTGACTCTGCGCCAGCTCATTGGCCAGGAATCTTCCGTTACAGGAAACAGAAACCTATTGTATTCAGTCACAGTCTAATTATCTTAAGGTCTACTGACTGCTTTTTACAGTGCGAAATCAAACCTATTGCTTCCTGAGAGAAGAATGCTTACCTCTTCATTAATGTAATACAAAAAAAGTGAAAATATTTTCAATAAAAGAGATGTAGCCATTTTACACACAAATGTATAAGTACATATCATCACTGTCCAATGAAAAACACGCATGTCAAAACATCCATTAGTACTGGAGTGTGGAAAAAACACATTTTCTCAGAAACTACTTTATCAAATAAGCCTAAAACAATGTAATGAGACACCTCTGGCGCCTCAAACAAAAACCTGTCTTTACACAGACGTCAGTGAATAGTTTAATGCTTTAAATGCACTTGGAGTCAGTGAGGCAAACATCTCAGTGTCAACAAGAGATATACTAATCACACTTAATATTCACAATTAACAATAATGTTCATTAGTTAGCTATCAACATTAAGTTATAAAGCAATATATTAATATATAAAGCAATCTATACAAACAACCACTATGAATAAAAATGTACCAGTAAACACCAGTAAAAACATGAATACTAGTTAACAAGATGACTTCGTAAAATATCTTTCCATTGGTCAATTACATGTGATATACTATCAGTAGATAGAAGAGAATGGGTGTATTCCATCTATAGTAAAAAAAGTCATAAGCATTAAATAGTGGACATACGTGGTTTTCATCAGATAGTGATAATATATAAATAAGTATACATGTAAATGTAACAGTTCATAATTTATTTAAAAGCATTTGCAAATATTGACTTGATTAATTTTGAGAGTAATACTGAATAATAAATTTGATTACGCTGGTCTTAATTCTTAGGGAAGAGGCTGTCTTGTGTAAAGGATATACATATCATGGCTGATAGGTGACGTGGCAGGTTCGAGTTTTGGAGGGCAAATGTTGGAATGGGTGAGCATGGTCACATACAATTTCCTGACCACGTTATTTTGCTTTGCTTTTGTTGTCAGAATAGTTTTCGTTTCTTCAGAAGGTTGATCAAATTTGCGTAGTTGTTTTGTTCGTGATTTGGTTCGGAACAATAAAATACAGAAGTTTTACAGGAATCTCGTTTGGTAGTGGCATGTTTGAAACCACAGACTCAGCTTTTCCAAGGTTTTCTTTGGATTAAAAGGCCAATACAAAATGTAAAAAGTAGGTTTTAAAAATGTTTAAGAAGTACTAAGTTTCTGAACAATGTACTTTAAAGTGGCGTTTTCATGAACAGACCCACAGAGGGCCCTGCTTCAAATCTAAAAGTTTACCTTGGATGTCCGTGCTGCTGTTGGATCGCCTTTCTCCGATCTTCCTCCCCATGCGCGAGTGGACTGGACTGCCCACCTCCTCATTGCTGTGGAAGTCCCCAGAGTTGAGGGACATCTGTGACAAGTTTCCGTGTGAGTAGCTAGTGCAAATCCCCATCCGTTTATTCGGCTGCAACCTGGCGGGAGAGCGTCAGGTGACATTTCACCAATGGCGTTGCAGTGGCCATTATTACGATTTGGAGCCTTTGCTGGAAAGCCTAAAATGATGATGGAGCCAGATCAGATGGCCAACACTTTCTTTTAGAGTCACACACTGGTTTAGAGTCACTGTGTTACATGATCTGCATAAAGCTAGCCAAACAAAATACATGCTAACTTCACACTACCCTCAAGCTAAATAACACAATTCAACATAAACAACAACAACAATAATAATAATTAGTGATAACAACACCAACAATAACGATAATAATTTTTATTATTATTGCTAGCTTAGTGATGGCTTTGAGGCTTAGCAAATAGCTTCACACCACCACAGCTGAAGATAACTGTTTGGAAGAAATGTTCAACCTGGAGTCAAACCGCTATGATCTCCAGGATAGTGTGCGTCATATGAGAGGTGACAGGTAGCGGCACTATTTTTGTAAAAAAGTAAACAATGACATGCTTGCAGCACAGAAAAGCACCATGATGCCCTCTGGCTAGCTTCCCCCTCCACCTTCGCTCGCACTCACTCATAGCTTCACCCCCCCCCCAAGGTTCCAGAGCACTCCTCAGAAGAGCTTAACCTTAAGTGCTGGCGGCAACACCGGTGAACCGCACATCCGAGGCTCACCGCCTTACCCGGCGTTCTGGGGCACAGGCCCATCGAAGCAGAAGGCCTCCCCCCTGCAGCGCTCTCTGGGCAGGTTCCTGACGAACTCGGTATAGCGGCGTCCCGGATCGTACAGCTTGGCCGTCTCGCAGAGCGACTGGTGTTTTAGCGGAAGGGAGACGGCCAGAGCCTGCTGCATCTGGAACCAGTTCACAGTCACCTGGGGGAGGGAGTGGCCAGGCCATAAGTCACCGTAGCTGAATCATAAAGGTGACACAGCCTTTGACTATTGTTAATATTACAATAATAAAATCAAAATTAACCACAGAACAACACCACCAAGCACAACAACAACTGCAACAATAACAATCAATGAAAACAAATAAATACTAATGAAGTATAACATATTTCTATTATTAAGATATATATAGTTTATTATATGATATAGTTTAATGTACTATATTGATTCTAGAGGAACATCTTGAATTACTGAATTATTATATAATACATTATGTATTAAATTATGACATATTCCACCCATCCACCCATTCAATATAAATCAATCCCAGGAAACACTGGCCATAAGAGGACATATAGAATGGAAGGCCTCGTATTATTATTATTATTATTATTATTATATTATTATGGTTATTTTTTATGCAAAGGAACAACATATAAGTGACAAGGTATCAGTAGCTAAACCAAGACACAGCCCAGCGCCCATCCGGAGCCAGACACTCACGGCTTTCAACGTCAGGTCGCACTGAAACACCAGCTCTCGAATCTGCGTGAGGATTTCCCCCTTGACATTCGCCAGCTCCACCCTCTTCACCCCCACGTCGGCCACACAGGATTTGTATTGCTCCTTGGCTTCTTCAGCCTGAAACGAGCGCGAGCGGAATCCCGTAAGAGAGATCAAGAGGCCACTTTCAAAACAAGAGTGAAGAGTATAAGACAGCTCATCGCACTGTGATTCGTTACAGTGTGTTCCAGCAGACGCATAAAACACAAGAAAAACGCAGCTTTAATAACGTGACTCACTGGGGTAAACAGAGCTTTAACTAGAGCTGTGATTACGTCATATTAGTTTATTGGCATCAACAGTGCAATACGCTTTCTCTTACATACAGTGTATGCCATATGTTACAGTACACATACCTACATATATTTATATGCCATATGTTTGTGGTTTTTATACTCATTTATTTTATGCTATGTTTGACTGTTATTTCACGGTACTCATGTAACCTACATGCACGAAAAAAAGGAAAAAAAAACTCTTCACACTTGATTCTTGATGTCGGCGACACGATATAACAAGATCATTCTCCACAGAGGAACAGAGGATGGGGAGCCATCGAGAGCAGGGGTGGGGTGGGTGAGGGATGCATACCTTCTGCAGCGCCTCCTCCTCCATCCTCCTCCTTTTCTCCAGCTGCTTGCCTCCGCTGGTTAACTGCTCCTCCTCAGCGCGGCTGGTGCAGGAGCGCGCCCGCTCGTACTCCTCCAGCCTCTGGGCCTGCAGGAGCCTGGCCTTCCTCAATGCATTCTCTGCTTCTTGCTGAACCGCAGGAAGGAGCACAGTGGCTGCTCAGGACCGTGTAACATGCACACGAGCGCGCATTACGAGTCTCGCTTGCACAGTACTAACATTAATAACCAAATCCTGCTATGTGGACTATATACTCTCCATATAGCTACAGTAGCTCATTGTGCTTCAACGTCTATTTATTGCAAATTCATTCTATTCCATTCCCCATTTACGAACTTTTTTACGTTTTATAACCATGTCTCAATATTTCTCGACTGAATGTGCTCCATATTTACATTCTATTTATTACCGTTTCGTTGCACTACGACCATCAAATTTTCATTCTCAGGGTTTGACTCATGCATCATATAGTATAATACTGAACTGATGAAACTACTTTGACTTGAACGTGTTACATAATAGGGGCATCTTAATACGCAGGATATGTCAAGAACACCTTGACTGACTTAATGTATGTTTACCCTCACTGGAAACTTTGGGATGCAATTCGACGATCACAATCAGTGAGCGAACTCAAAACACTCACAATTTTCTTTTGTTCTCTTTGCCACTGCTCCTTGATCTCTTTCCTACGTTTGTCCAGTTCATTCTTCCTGGCTAGTAGGGGCTAGAGCATTGGGGAGAAAAACAAAAGAAGTACCTCTTTAAGGGAAACGGACGACACAGCGTCTATTTATAACAAACGAAAACAAACTACAACAGCAGCCGCAGCCGAATGAAACAGCTTCATTGCAAACATACCTGAGTGAATTTGTTTGACTGCAGTGCGGCGGCAGTTTGCAGCACTAACTGGCTGTACTCAATGTCATTTTTATAGGCGGAGATATACGTCTCCTGGAATGGCATGTACACCTTCAACATAAAAAAGAAAGTGAGTAATTTATGCATTAAAAACACTCGTATTCATGTAGCTTCCCCGTTCCTCAGAATCTAAAAGGCTTAAGCCTCAATTAGCGCAGCTACCTGCTGACTTGTGAGTGTCTTTGCAGATTCGGCCATTTTGGTGAAGGCTTTCGCGCATTCGATATCTGGAAGTACGAGCGATGGTTAGAGATGTTACGGGGGCATGAAGAGTAAAACAAAAACCCCATAGGGCACCGCTGAGGGACAACTGCAAGAGGGCCCTGTTTAAATCCAGCTCCACCCACTTACCCAGGTTGAGCCTCTTCTCCACCCAGGCCAGAAGGTCCTTGGCGTACTTCGACCAAGCCTTGGCATAGAGCAGTGCAGATTCCACGCCGCTGTCACTGTCCAGGAGCACGCCGTCCACTTCCTCTGCCCGTGGCGGCCCTAGCAACACACACCGGACACCCATGAGGGTGAGGCCATGGAGTACCTGCATCACCACGAAGACCAGCAACTGCTTGGTCTGCATACCGCAGGAGAAAAGCTCCCGCTGACCTTGCCCGTGGAGGGGGGTCATCTTAATCCCTGCTGACGCTAAGCAGACCTGCTGAGGATTTACACTCATCCCCCCCCCCCCCACCAACGTTGATATCATGGCCGGGCTTTTGACCCAGCCCCTATATTACAAGTCCGCAACCCAAAAATATACTCATTATTTGGCGAGGGAGAGTGCAGCG